>JANEYF010000983.1:0-113030 GCA_029963845.1 Rhamnusium bicolor
CCATCGGTCCATAGTGCATCGTCAGATTCGTTATTCTTATAATTAATTAATTTCCTCAAAATCTCCTACATCAATATTCATTAAGATATTATATAATTCCTCCTCGGATAACCATTTCTGTTTCTGAGGGTTAAATTTAACCATTTTCAGTAAAAAAAAAAGCCACCGTGAAGAAGACATTTTCAAAAGCGCCGTCTTCTCTCTTCGTCTACTGACATGTAGAGGTCGCTAATTAATGAACCCAGGTCTTTTTCTTCTCACATACTGAATATTTCATGAAAAATTAGTATATTTTAAAAAACATGGAATATGTTAACAAAAAAAATAATAGAGAATTAATTAGAAAAAAAATAAAACAACTTGTTGAGTTATAGAAAAATGAACATCTGTCAGATGATTGACGAAACATCTAAGACGTGGTTACTAATTTGTAGATATCTGTGGTAGATACATTGAGAACAAGAATGACGTCTCGAGAACAAAGGACTTCTTGCGGCCATATTGAATTTCAAATAAGTTGAAAAAACTCAGTAGGTATGGTAAAGTTTTACTTAAATACTAAAATTATTTTAATCATTTTAATAGATAAATCATAAACAAAGATTATAATAATCGTTGCTTATGACCCTACCATCACTTATGATTAAAATTATGAAATAAAATTTTCAATTAATTTAATTATTCTTTAAAGTTAAGTATTTCCAAGAGCCCGTATATTTTCTGGCAGTATTGTATGTTATTTTGCAGTAAAAATGCCTGCGTTCATATAATTACAACCCTACACCCAACTGACGTGCATATACAGATATAGGTATATCATCTTTAGAGTTATGTGTGATGTCCATTTTTTTATTTTATAGTGGTAGTCATTAACCAAAATGTTTACGTACAATAGATGTAAACAAAAGAAGATATTTATTATGTTGGCATTAACATGTCTTTTGCCATATCCTTTTTAAGTCACATTTTATGTTGGTTATCACTGGCGTTAATGATCGTTATGATGTGGAAAATACGTATCAACGAAATTATTAAAGGTACGATGTTTGTGATGTCTACATCATTTTAACGTGTTTGGAACATTTTATCAAAAATTTTACTTGTTACTGTTACTTGTTAGACGATTGGATTAAATGTTAAAATCCAGGAAATTAAGTGTCTTTCCAGGGGTTTTGGAGGAATGCAAAAAAGAGGATCCAAATCCAGGACGGTTAGCAACTCTAATCACCCTAGCTAAGTACGTCTAAAATATGACCTAAGGCCTTGCTTACAAATATGGACGAAAATGTGACGTCAATATGGCGACTCAATGTTACCTGGTTGTCAATAAAGTTAAATTTTGTGATGTAATTTTAATGTTTGAAAGATATAGAACTTTAATGGTATAATTGGATATTTTATATATAAAAGAACACGCTTATGCCGGATATTATAAATAGATATATTTAATGCTAGATTTTCTGAATTTAGCGAACTGGTTTATTTTTCATATGCAAAATGAAGTGTGAATATCAATTCATTAATAACTGAAGTTATCACGTTGTCAAAAATATAATCAAATTTATAATCAATAGTAATTCCTCAAGAAATAAAATTTGTCAGTTCTTCATCTGTTTCTGATTTGAATAATTATTAATTAATTTAATTAAATTAATTTTTTTTAAACGAGCCATCGTATGTACGCTATATAATTTTAAAATATTTATTTATTTTTGTATTTATTTATTTAATTTTTATGATACTTCGTAAATTAAACATACCAGTTATTTATATAATTTGTATATTAACACTATTTTGTAAAAATTTCCATTCTCTTACAAAAGTAATTTGTTTATTTACGCTTTTACAACTGAGAATTTTGTATTCTTTTTCATTCCCTAATTAAACAGAAGTAGTTAATAATAAAATAAAGTTACCTGTTTCACAACTTTGGTTTTATTTATCCTTTTATCAGTTTATAATAAATAAAATTTATTTTATTTCATCAATTTTTGTAGATTGATGACAAACCTTGAAATAATTTTCACGAAAAACCAAAATACTGAATACTGCACTCGTAGCGTGTTTCGTCAAGCAAGTTGGCATCATCTGAAGTTTTATACATTTCCAGATGATGTCAACACGATTGATAAACACTCGTCGTGTGCACTAATCAGTATTTTGGTATTTATGGACACTATATTACAGAATCCACTAAAAACAATTACAAGGTGAGATATATTGTTTCATACATGCAGGAACATATTTACAGGCTGACACATAACCTAGCCAATCCTAGATTTGGCGTCATCAATACCTAAATTCCAAACTCTCATAAACCACTCACTAAATTTGAATGGCTTACTGTAGCGGACGTTTCTGATAGGCGATAATAAAATTACTTTTTATAAGCTGAATTTCACAAAAAATTAGCATTCTTGAAATACGACAATAAAGATTTATTTACGGTCGGTGTTTCCCAATATTTTACACATTTAATTCTACTTAGGAACCATAATCTTAACATACCTTCCTGAAACCACAATAATAAATAATTATTTAAGGTTATAATCGGGATTCTCTAATAGTGACACTTTTAATTCAACTTTAACAAGGTAGGTATCATTGACCGCAGTAAAGTAACGAATTTCCGTTCATTGCTTTCAACCCTTACTTGACTAACACATTACGAATAGTCTTATCACACCTCTCGAAAGATATACATTACGTATCTTCATGCAAACTGTAATTTTCATACTTGTTTAGTTTTCGTTGATATAAAACTTCTTCTGATATCATGTTGTATTTCGTAGCATAATCACCACAGTTATATATATTAGTCGGTTTTAAACATTTGGTAAATTTATAATAAGAAAAATCGATCGTGGCTAAGTGCTCCTTGACAGTACCTTCTCATTATCGCATGTATTTAAAATGAAATAAATAGATTACTTTATAACTGAAAATATCGTTTCCATTTATTTTATTTATTTATATAAAATAATTAAAATGAGCAAAATAAACAAAATATATGATGAATAAGATAAATATGATAAATAATATAAATGAGATACATTATATTTTTATTAGTATATTTTTTTGCCCCCTTAAAACGTGCTCTTCCTGGTGCACTAATTTCACTGATATCACAGCCCCACAAAAAAAAAAAGTTCTGACCTAGCAACGAGACGAGTATATTCTTATGTATTTTTGATCGATGATTCCGAATCCGGGGTCAAAAAAGTCGTACACCCCCAAAAAAAAAATTTTAGAGCCAAAAAAACACTCCCTGAATTGGGTATATATGAGATAACGCTCTGAAAATGATGTTATCATTTTAATCAATCGTTTTGTTTAATATTTTCGGGAAAATTGAATGTATTACGATAAAAATAAAGGCAAATTACAGCGTTCACCCTATCGGTATGAAACGCACCCCCATAGAGGGTGAGAACCACCTTCATCTGCCACCAAACCAATTGATAACGACAATGACTGAAAAACATTTAAAAATGCTGAAGTTTCGTTAGGTTTGTAATAAACTGACGTAGAATTCACGTAATACCCCAAAACTGCCCCTATAACGTTATGAAATGGAAAAACAATATCAAGGAAGATGGGACGAACACATGATAGCAGACTACTGTTGGTCTCTGAAAAGAGACACGAAAGAACAACACAAACGACAGTCAGTAAGAAGATTGTTTGAAAATAAAGTTAAAAGATACCATAAAAAAAAGATTAAAAAAAGAAGAATTAAAAGCTACTAACGTATGAGTACTTCTCACCCCCTTCAGGGATGCGTTTTATACCCAAATGGTGTTAAGATTGGTGACAAATGACTGCTAATATCCTAGCCATAAGGAACTCTGCAAATAAGAACATCCATATAATTAAATCGTTGTCAAATTTTGTTTTTTCCTTTCTTTTTTCTGTAATTGAAGTTAAGGGTTGTTTTTCATAACGCTATAGGGGCAGTTTTGGGGTATTACGTGAATTCTGCGTGAGTTTATTGCAAACCTAACGAAACTTAAACATTTTTTAGATGTTTTTCAGTCATTGTCGTTATCAATTGGTTTGATGGCAGATGAGGGTGGTTCTCACCCTCTATGGGGGTGCGTTTTATACCGATAGGGTGAGAGCTGCAATTCACCTTTATTTTTGTCGTAATATATTCAATTTTTCCCGAAAATATTAAACAAAACGATTCAGGGAGTGTTTTTTAGCTCTAAAATTTTTTTTGACCCCGGATTCGGAATCAGCGATCAAAAATACATAAGGATATACTCGTCTCATTACTAGGTCAGAAATTTTTTTTGTGGGGCTGTGTAGTTCGTCTTTGAGCGTCACAGATATTATATGTAAATTTTCAGATTTCCACGTAGAAACGTGTTTGAGAAAATATTGTCACAACAAATGACTAGCGACACACAGACAGCATGCCAATTCGGATAAGTTTTCTATTTTCCGGTCTCAAAACGTTCATTTTCATCATAATCTGGAATTTCATTTTTCTCACGAAACCTCTATAGATAGATGAGATAGTAAAATGTACTATATTGACAAAATTTCCGATAGACAGTCTTCTCAATAGGACCCCTTTAGATCTACTGTATTGTTAATGATACGTGCTCAGAATTTTATACTTATTTATATCCTTTACTTGAACATATTGGGATGTTCCAACATATAATAACAAAATTAAAAATCAATATCCTAAGGGCGTGTGCCATGATCCTGTTATATCCGTTATGTAAACATTTTCTTTCACGAGCTCAATCGATAGCATGTTTTTAAAATATTACGACCGTACTGTTTTCTTCGAGATAGCATTGTATACTCGCATCTACCCATCTGTAAAAATGTTGTTATCACCGGAACAACATGGTTTTATGGAAAAACGATCTACTGTCTCTAACTTATCTATATTAAATCAATATATATCGAAAGTACTCGATATTCAAGGAAAGGTAGATGCGATATACACTGATTTCTCGAAGGTCTTCGATCGCATAGATCATAAGATACTTTTAGGAAAATTGAATTTGTTCGGGTTTGGCTGTCGCCTTAAAGAATTTCTTTAGGTCACATTTAAACAACAGAAAACAGTATGTAATGTATTATGGATATGACTCTAAACAATTTATAGCAACATCAGGTGTACCTCAAGGTTCCAATATTGGCCCATTACTTTTGTTGTTGTTTATAAATGACATCACTACATTGGTAAACTGTGGAAAATTGTTAATTGCTGATGATCTGACGCTTTTTGCAAAAATAAATAGCGAGGATGATTGTGAGGAACTTCAGATACAGTTACGATCAATAGAAAACTGGTGCAATGATAATAATCTCCATTTAAATACGGCGAAATGTAAAATAGGTTACGTACACCAGAAAATCTAACCCAATACTGCACAATTACATTTTGGATTCTCTTTTATTTAATCATTGCGAATCAGTAAAACATTTAGGGATAATTTTTGACAGTAAAGTTACTTTTTTGCAAAACTGAACAAGTTACATCATCTGCCTTAAAAATGCTATGTATTATTATCAGAAATTGTAGTTCATTCTCTAACGAGGTTGCTCTAAAGACATTGTATTACTCTCATACGTACAATAACTAGAGTACTGTTCATTAGTCTGGTACCCTCACTATACTTGCCACAAAAACTCTATTGAAAACATACAACGTAGGTTTCTTAAGTTTTTGTCCCTACAAATTGATGGTTTTTATCTAGAAAGAGGCTATCAACACTCATTACTACTTAGTAGGTTTAATTTTACGTCATTGGAATTTCAACGTATAATAAATAGTCTAAAAATATTATTTAATCTATTTAACAATAAACTTGACTGTTCATTACTTTTGGGCATCTTTTCATTTCAGGTACCTCGAATAATCTCATGCCAAAATCTCACCTCTTACTGTGAATTGCCTAGAACTAATGTTTTTCTTAAGTCTCCTGTACAATATGTGATATCCAGAAATTTTAATGAGATCTCACATAATATGTGCGATATCAATTGCAGCACACTTTCAGAAATTATTAAGGCTTCCAATAGTAGGATTAGCACTCAGTTTAATAATAATCAACATTAGTTCTTGTTCAGTCTATACACTTTCTTTTAATCGTCTTTTGGTACATATTTTTTATATATACTTTTTTATATGTATTGTATGTTTATGCATATGTATTTATGTTTTATATGTATTTCTTTATATTTGTTTATATGTTTTGCATGCTATATTTCTATGAAATTATTTATTTATCATTATCTAATTATATTTGTCCTGTAATTGGATTTTTGATCTGTTGGGCAATAAACTGTTATTATTTTTTTCTGGTTTCCCGACGCTGGGCAGTCCCCCCGTGACCTCCAACACCCCACGGGAGTCGCGCCAGCACATTAGCCACAGCCACTCCCCACATCCCGCAGGGTTAGTGACTGTAAATTCCGGAATCGTGTGCCCTAAGCAGACGGAGAGAACCCAGAACTATTATTTATATATATATATATATATATATATATATATATATATATATATATATATATATATATATATATATATATATATATATATATATACTTTTTTTTTTTTCGGAATATCCGATGCCGGACAGTCCTCCCCTGGCCTCCGACGTCACACGGAAGTCGCGCCGGCGACTATTATTATTATTATTGTACATTAAAAATAAACTTCTTACGACCTTTTCTTCAATGAAACTTCTACTTATTGAGAGGAAAATGAATTGGAAAATTAAGGCGCACTATTTTTTTTTCAGGAATATACCATTTTAGTTGAGAAAGGCTCAGAAACTAAATGTGAAAATATGTAATAATTAACATACCTGTATAAGAAGTGTTATTGACCTGCTATATTGACGTATATACTAGTCGAAGTTTCTCCTGTTCCTGGCTCTGTAAATTATAGATAGTGGCTTGTTGGGTTCGCATAACTCTCGTTTTAGTTGATTTCCTTGTATTATTTGTTTACACTTACCAATACTAGTTTAACATATTTGAAAATAAGTCTAGTTATATGTAACAAACATTCAAGAATCAAATATCTTACGATTTATTTTATTTCTACATATCTTATAGATATCATTACACAAAACCATAAAGCACAAATATTTTTATATTAACTCTACCCTAATAGTACTATACAAAGAATCGTAAATAATAATTAATAAAATCCACTTACTTTCTGTAGTCCTAATTAAAGGTAGATTTTCGCGTTAAGTTAAAACAACAATTACAAACTGCTGTCAGTGTTAATCAAATTGAAGTAGCTTAATTTTATAAACACATTTAAAATCATTATGGGAAAAAGCACAAGTGCAGAAACTATATACAGCCACAAAATCAGACAATCCACAAGTATTTTTTTAAATTGTTCAATGGAGATAATGGAAATACAGGAAGAATGGGAAATGTGTGGTGGTGATACTACATGAGGACTAACTCAAAAATTGTGAAAATTTAATACGCGAAGACTTGAACAAATTGATGGGAGACGCTGGTTTTGAAAGCCTTCTTTCCATCATCATTTCATTAGAAGAATCTGATTCTGGTTCGAAGTCGTAGTCAGAATTTGATTCTGAGAAGTAATGGCATCAATCAACTCTGCAAGGGTCTCAGGACCCCTTTCGCGAGATAGAACTTTTCGTCCCAGGTACTCCCATAGATGCTCCATGGGATTCATATCAAGACTTCTAGCTGAGCCGTCCAATGTGGCAATACCAGCCCAACAAATTTCGCACTACTGCTACCGTATGTAGTCGAGCATTATCGTGCGGAAGGATAAAATTTTCATCATTTAACTGAGCGAAAGGTAACACGGTAGTGCGGTAAAATGTTTCCTACATAAATTTGTGCTCTATTGGAGAAACATATGAATCTGTATGAAATTTCACCTCACTGACCTACCAGTAAAACTCGCACTCTGCACTATGCTATTAAATTTTGATTAAACCTCTCTAGTCCTTCTCTTTTTCCATTCATCTATCGTATTAAGGCAAAACTTTGATTGATCAATTAATAAGACATTGAACCAATTTTGATTATTCCAACCGCTATAGTTTAGAACAAAATTTTGCCAGGCAGCGCAATGTTGACCCAATAATTTGTAGGTCTCCTAGCATTTAAATTTACCTTCTCAAGCCATCTGCACATTATTTGTTTACCTACTACAACATTCCGAATTTGGAGAAGGTCTTGTTTTACTCTTACAGCTCATGTATTCGATCAATTTCGTAAAATTTGTGCCCTAATGAGGCCATCATCTATGCGGCATGTTTCTCTCGGACGACCAGAACCCACCTTGCGACTGATCCTTAACGTTTGCTCGTACCTACGAATCACTCTTCGGCCTGTTACTTCACAAACTCCCACACTGCACGAGAAGCGTATCGTTTATTCCACCCGTCATTTATTAAAGCGACTAATCTGACTGTTTGCTCTATATTGGTATACCAAATCGATTTTTGAACTAAGCTTATTAGATTTCACCAATAACAGCTAATCATGAACAATTGTCAGTTGCGGCAAATTTGTTTTCCAAGCCAACTCCGATCTCCGTAGTATCATTTCCCAACAATTAAAGGCGAAAGAGCAAGGGTCGCGCAAAAACGCTGTATCTCGGAACGTATCAGAGATAGAATAGTGAGCAAAAAAGCAAAATGTTTGTTAAAATATGGTTTATCCAATAAAGAATAAATCTGTTCTTCGTAATCGCACGTATTACTCACATGGTGTTTTAAACACTTGTGAAAAAAGTTTACGAAGGCGTAGAGGAGCCAACAACTTTTTTTTCTAGGTATGTTGAATTGTCACTTTGAAGTCAGAATTATCACTTCGAAGTGATAATTCTGACTTTGAAGTCAGAATTCTCACTTCGAAGTGGCAATTATTGGTAATGCTCTTGAAGTGAAAATCCCAATATATTTTTTATTCTTTCACATTTCAGATTTGATGAAAATATGAATTTGAGGGAATTAAATACCCCAAAAACTGTTTAAAAATTATATAACTTTTCCCGTACAATTTGTAACTTCTTCACATCTGTCAGGATAATAGTAAATAAATATTCCAATACATCCTGCTTCAGACTTGCCTAAAATACGAATTTAAGGAGGTAAAACACCCCAAATACTATTTAAAATTTTATAACTTTTGTCGTATAACTAGGGCTCGATTAAAAAATAATCGATTAAAACACTTGATTATTATTTCGTAACTAATCGATTAATCGATCATTTGGTTATTATTCAGTAAATAATCGAAAATATAAATAATCGATTAATCATTGATTAATCTTCGTTGGTTTAGGGATCATATGTTGATTAATCTATTATTGTCTAATCGATTAATCGAATAGTGATTAATCGATTATTCGGTTATTGATTAAAATATCAACAACAAAGAAATCATATTCTAAAATTAAAAATAGGTAAATCTTATTATTCAATTTAAATTTGCAAAATAAAAAGTATCCCGGCCCAGTAGGTAGATCATTAAAAAAATGTAAACATTTTATTCTTCTAGTACACATGGTTTTACAGATATCTTGTTTTATCAGCTTTTACTCCGCCGTTTCGTAAAATTTTGGCGACAGTGCCCTCTCTTCCACTGTCACCACTTCTAGTGCCAATCTGCGTCCGCGCAGTGTGTCTCGTGTCACTGGTGTAGAGCTGGAAAAAATAATCGTCTAATCGAAAAATGATCGATTAAACGATAAATTTGGTTATTATTTCGTAAATAATCGATTAATCGATTAATCAATAATCGATCAATCGATTAGTCGATTAATCGATTAACCGAAAATAATCGTTTAATTGATTAATTGATCATCGATTAATCGGAAATAATCGATTGAAAGAGTAATCGATTAATTGATCATCGATTAATCTGAAATAATCGATTAATCGATCATACACTAATCGATTAATCGTAAATAATCGATTATATTTAATAAACGATTAGCGATGGTCAAATTTTATAATCACTCAGGCCTACGTATAACTTGACCTTCAGATTTGACAAGATGGTAGAACATATATATTTCAACATACCCTATTTTAGATCTGAAGGTGTTACAATTTGTATGACAAAAGTTATAAAGTTAAATAGTATTTGGGGTGTTTTACCCCTTTAAATTCGTATTTTAAGCAATGCTGAAGTATGGTGTATTGGAATATTTATTTACTATCATCTTGTCAAATGTGAAGGTGCTACAAATTGTACGGGAAGTTATATAATTTTTAAATAGTTTTCGGGGTCTTTTACTCCCTCTTATATTTTCGTCACGCATGAAATAGGGTATCTTGGTATATTTATTTTCTATCATCTTGTCAAATGTGAACGTATTACAAAAAGTATTGGGATTCTCACGTCAAGAGCATTACTCAACTGGTCCACTGTAATAATTCGTTTCTCGTTTATAATAATTCTAATTCTGTCTTCAGCCACATCTTGTGAGGCACCTTTTGAATTGATAATTGTCACTTTGAAGTCAGACTTGTCACTTCGAAATGGCAATTGAAATCGGAATTCTCACTTTGAAGTCAGAATTCTCATTGTGAAGTGGCAATTGTCACTTTGAAGTCAGAATTCTCACTTTGAGATGGCAATTGCCACTTGGAATTTAAAATTGTCAATTCGAAGTGGCAATTGTTACTTGGAAGTAAGAATTCTCACTTCGAAGTGGCAATTGCGACTTTGAAGTCAGAATTCTCACGAAGCGGCAATTGTCACTTTGAAGTCAGAATTATCACTTTGAAGTCAGAATTATCACTTTGAAGTCAAAATTCTCACTTCGATGTGGCAATTGTCACTTCAAAGTGACAATTTAACGTTTCTAAAAAAAAAAAAAATAAAGTTGTTGGACCTTCTACGCCTTCGTAAAAGTAAGACATGCATTTCTCCAATAATTTCCATGAAATTTAGAAAAACTTTCCATTCCTTCCAATCCCACTCATAAAGAATGAATTTAGCTATAAGCTATTAAAAAAGTTATTTATATTGGTCTACCCGTCTGAAAATTAAGACTTTAGAATTATCAAGCACGTTACTTTTTGTGGAAATAAGTGTATTTAATAAAACATGAATTTATGTTAAGTACAAATTTCTAAAAACAAATTATCATATTGTATAAATTTGTATTCTTTTTTTCTAACTGTTCTATAGTGAAGCTTTGTAGCGCAGTATGTAGAATTATGAAAATGTTTTATATAATTTTGCAATTTCTACTTAGTTGCCATAATGAGCCCTAGGAATTAATTTAATAATATCAAGTTAAAAAAAAAAAAGATGTCACGTTGCCCATGCAAATGATAACGTAGGACTTAGATCGATGTGGTATTTAAACCGTCATTGTCTCTGTTATTGTAAGATATCGTGATTAAATGTTATAATGGCTTTTTCTGAGGATTACAAATTTTTTATGATCGAATCGTACTTTCGCAATGGACTTAACCCAATATTGTGAAGAACTGCCTCAAATCTCTATAGCGCGGGCTATAAACTGCTGGGGGGAAGTAGTGATGATTGTACGAGGAGATCCCATTAAAGGGATATGATGTGCTAGACTCCACTACCTACTTATTCACATTTGGTCTTTGTAGCCTATTTAACTAGCTAACTATTGACACCAAGTTTGTTAAAATCGGCTTACAAATAAAAATTTGACAAGGAAAAACAAAAAGTGCGTTTTCTTTCGATCCACTCGATATATTGTCACCCCCTTTGTCTGTTCATTCGCTTTTAGATCACTAGATAACACGCTAAGTCTCGAAACTTCAATAAAGTTTAGTCACCATTCAATTTAAAAAAACAATTATTAAAATAGCACCTCGGCCATATAACTGCCTGAAAAAGTTGCTGAAGTAAAATGTTTTTGTCTTATTTTAGTTCATTGAGACCGAACGAAACGATTTTTTCCAAATGATATCTAATTGTAAATACAAGACGTGATAATATACTCGTACTCATAAGCTGCTTTCTTTCGCATTGAGAAATGAGGTCTTGATCTAAAAAGCACCAATGGCAATAAAGTATTTGTTAATTACTCAACTTCTATTGGTTGTTTTCGGATCAAAACGCGTTATGATTCTATGATCATAGTTGATAGAAAGTGGCTATAGTAAAGAGAGAACTCTAAATGTCTCACTCAGGCCTACGTCGTATAAGGTGGGCAAATTTCGATGTTTGTATAGGGTAATTCGGTAACTGTAAGAAATCGAAAAAATGGAAGACACATTCTCGATCTTTTTTTCTTGAGACAAAATCACTGGCGAAAAAAAAATTTGCTATCGTCTTTTGTTTTCGAATTATAAACAAAAGTTCGATTTTTCGACGTTTAGACACATGTCAATATCTTGGTCGTTTGTAAAGTTATGAAAAAACAACAGGCACTTTTTGCTGATACAGTGGCGTCGAGAAAATTTAAAAAAAAGTGCAATTTCGAGTTATGGCATAAAGTTGTATTTTTTTAAATGATAATTATAGTTGGCTATGGTTTAGTTAAAAAGGAAATTGTTCTCTATTTCAAACTATGTATCATATGTGGGGTCACGTTTTTTATATTTATTCTAAGGAGACGTGTGTCATCTGTAACAGTATTTATCCATTTGTCAGTAAATTGCATAGTAATAATTCTATTTCCGTCATAATTACACTCCATTTAATTGTAAAAGTGAAGATGTCTTACGAAAATTATGAGAAATATGATATGCTAGAATGCTTCATTCAAAGTAATAACAATTGTGATATTGCATCCGAAATATATTTCAATCGCTACCAGAAAGAACACAACCCAATAAAGCTAATTTTAAGAGGTTAGAAGAAAATCTCATTAATTGTGGGACACAAAAAAACTAGAAAACTCTACTAATTGGAAGGTTAAATTTTAATCTCAGTGTCAAATTAGTGATTGGGATTTCAATACGTCGAGCTTTGGGTATTTTGAAGACACACTAATTCAGACCTTATACAATAAGGAAACAACATCACCTGCAGCCAACTGATCCTCAGCGACGATTGGAGTTTTGCATATGGTATCGTCAAAAAAGTCAACAAGATCCATTCTTCTCCAGAAATGTAGTTTGGACAGATGAAACCTAGAATAGGAGTGCAGAAATTTTCAACATGCATAATGAGCACTTTTGGTCTGATATGAACCCTCACCGTACCGTTGACGTGCGATTTCAGGGACGCTTTGGTTTTAGTGTTTGTGGTGCTCTACGTGGCAATCGTGTTTTAGTATACCACACATATTAAGAAAATCTCAATGGCCAACGGTATTACGAAATCTTAAACCAGAAAATTATTAAGGAATTTATGGACAACCTATCCTTAATTGAGGCAAGAAATCAGTTCTTCCAACAAGATGGTGCACCACCTCATAATATCAGGACTGTTCCAGAATTATTAAATACCAATTTTGGAAATAACTAGATGGGACGTAACGGACCAGTGAGGTGGCCACCACGATCACCTGACTTAACGCCACTGGATTTTTCTTTTGGAGCCACAGTAAAGAATAGTACCGACATAAATGAACTCAGACAAAATTTTATCGACTGTGTGAATTCCATTTCAAATCTTCTTATTTATAATGCAGTTCAGAGTGTTATTAAGAGGAGTAATTTATGTATCGAACATAACGGACATCAGTTTGAACATATACTTTAATTTAAATTTTTATTTTGTAATTGTAATGTATAATAAAATTAGATATAAATATCTGATTTTTTGGTCATGGCTTGTTGAAGGACCCACAATTAATGAGATTTTATTTTAACCTGTTAAAAATAGAGTTATTAGGTTGTCTTCCTTCTAGATAGCGATTGAAATATATTTCGGATGCAATATCACAATTGTTATTACTTTAAATAAACGATTCTAGCATATCATATTTCTCGTAATTTTCGTAAGACATCTTCACTTTTACGATTAAATGGGATGTAATTATGACTAAAACAAAATTATTAACACGGAATTTACTGACAAACGGATAAGCACTGTCATAGATGACACACGCCTACTTGGAATAAATAAAAAAAAAACGCAAAAAGTAATCCACTAAAAGATTATTTTCAAAAGTGACCCCACATATGATATATATAGTTTGAGAAAGAAAAGAATTTCCTTTTTAACTAAACCATAGCTAACTATGATTCCCACTTAAAAGATTAAACTTTATGCTATAACTCGATATTGCACCTTTTTTAAAATTTCCTCGACGCCACATTATTATACAGGAAAAACTATAACTTTACAAACAACCAAGACATTGACATGGTTAAAAGTCGAAAAATCGAACTATTGTTTATATCTCGAAAATAAAAAACGATAGCAAATTTTTGTTTCCGCCAGTGAATTTGTCTCAAAAAAAGAGATGGAGAATGTGTCTTCCATTTTTTTTGTATCTCTTACAGTTACCGAGTTACCATATACAAACATCGAAATTTGCCCACTCTGTACATAAGGGCAAAATCGTGCGCCAAAAGGCCTCAAAATTAAAAAAGGTAATGTAGCTAGCAAATAAAATGTATAATAGAAAAAAATGTATATTATATGTATTTCATTCGGTTACTTATTTTTTATTTATTTCTACTCTTTGAGACGAAAGAACCGAATTACTTATCGCGAATTATATATTTTGATATTGTTTTAGATATTTGATAGACTACCTAACATAAAATATGATAACATGAATTTGTATAAACTTAAATAGTAACAGTTCAATCAATACGTCCGGAAAATATTATCGTAGGTTACAGTTAAATGGATTTTGATTTTGAAAAATAAATTTATCAAATACTTTTTGAAATTATATTTGAATGGTGGATAATACCAAACTTTACCTGTACATTTACCCAACAGCGGTTTGAAAATTGGGGGGCCAAATATATTAAAATGCACAAGAGCGCCAAAAGAGCTAGGCGCGGGCCTGTAACAAATCACAAACGAATCCAACGGTACTGGTACTATTAAAGCAAATACAGCGATATCCTTGCAATTTTCATCATCGAAGAATCTTCGACAGCCAAGCGCCTCAGTACTTTTGCATATCTTTACAAACTGGAAATACCACAACAACGAAGAAATTAATACGAAATGCGGATATAAATACACAAATTAATGATCGCAAGTTAGTTGTCTGTGAGCCGCCTGACTATACCAAAATAGAAGTGTAAAGTTGTGTTTTCATACGCTTGTTATGAAATAAACAAATTTTGGATAATTTATTAATAATTAACCGTGTAGTGGTGCAAGAATGGATTGCAATATTCAGTCTACTCAGGATTTGATGAAATCTTTAATTATTAGCAATCCCTACGTCGTTCAACAGTATAGAATACTTTTTAATAGAGTAAGAACTAGCTTATATTTTATGAAATTATCAGAAACACAGAATTTGTTTTAAGAAAAATATTGAGGTACCAGTGGCGGCTGCTCCATAGATTCTCAGGGCTCGAGCCTCCTAAATTACTGTTAGGAAAATGTAACAGTAATTATAAACGCATGATTTTTTTTTTCAATTTTTTTATATTTAATATTGCTTTTAACATAGTTATTGCACGTTTGCGACGGCTATGTGTACAATAAAGGTGCATAATGTACTAACCGTCAACTTATAATAACTCTAACCAGGGAGTATGGGGCAGGCTCAGCTCATATGAGCCATTCCTTGCATAAGGAAATATATGAAGAACGAACCGAGCGCGAAAATTGCCGATCGCGGAGAACAGTAGGATTTGGCTTTGTTAGGCTCGGTAAATATTGCAGATCAATTAGATTCAGTTTATAGACAAAATATTATAAAAGACAATGAGCAGGTAACTAAAAACAAGGTATATTTTAAAGAAAATATTTCACAAAATTTTTCCACATGTAGACATATTATTCAACCAATTTCAAGCCAGGAATATAGATAGTATTGAACTTAAAAAAAAGAGTTAAAGAGTTTGAAAAAATTATATCATCTATTAGAAATTCAACTGATGAGATAGAAAAAAGAAATTACTAATATTGAGAATGAGAATAAATGGAGAAAAATTAATCCTGAAAATAGAAATTCCGTAATTTCTAAGGACGCGTGTGATACAACAATTTTTTAGATGAAAGAAAGATTGTCATACAAAGGTCATTTAAAAACCGCATCTTTAGTGAATGTAGACAATTTTCTTAATTATTCAAAGAAATTTCCGACGTCGACTTTCAAATCAGTTGTTGCATCTTATCCAATGTTACAACAAACAAATTAAGAACTGAATTGGAAGTCATTTATTCAAGAACAGATTTTAAAAATATTGTAGGTGGCTTTCTTGGCTGTTTGAAAATGGTTTAAATGAAACGTTCAGCGAAGCGGTCAAGTTACTAAAAATTATTGTGACAACTTCGATAAAAATATTTTTAAGAAACACTATGAATGAAGAACGCCTTAATGTCCTAGCAATGATGTCAGTGAATAGGAACGTTATCCATATAACATAAGCAATTTTGACGAAAAAGTCATAGAACATTTTATTTCCCAAAAACCAGAAGACTTGATTTTGTGTATAAACATAACATTTTTACTGGTATTTTTAAGTAATTATTATATTTGGACTTTTTTTTACACATGTGTACATACAACTTTTTCTTTTGCTATCAAAAATCGTAGATCTACTTGGATGAAATTACTGAGAGTCTTTATTATGTTGTTTATATTTTTTAAGAAACTAGAGCCCCCCAAACAAAATTATCACGAGCTGCCACTGAGAGGCACCTACTGCTAACGATACATAAAAATTACAGCCGAACTAGAGGTGGTATTTATAACATTTTCTTAGTTTTCCATTTGTATTGTCTGCTACGAGATATCGTAATACTAAAGAATTTAAAAACGTGTCAAAACTGTGTAATCCAGCCAAATAGGGAAAATTAGAGGGAAATAACTGATAAAGTTTCAAAACTTGGCCAAAATGTTCATTCAGGCGTATTATTAAACATACTAGAAAACCTGAGCTCAATTTGTTGCTCTCAAGCAGCCATCTAGGAAAAATGGTGCTCCGATTAAATTTTCTGCGTACATCGGAACAATGTTTCCTGTAAAAAATAAAGTTCATAAAATTCTCTATAAAGTTACATACTTTCTTTCGAGATATCACATTATTAAAATAGTATAAGCAACTCGAAAAATATATACAGTATGAACATGGATAAATATAGAGCTATGCCCAGCTTTCCACCTGAGCTCAAATCTGGGTATTGGCTCAGGTATTTGTCTCGCACTATATTAAGCATAACGGAGGGATCGGACGGCAGATGTTTCTACGGTCCTTTCTCTTACAACTGCATATGTTGTTCAGGAAATTTCTGAAAACGATAAATAAATCAAAAATTACAAAGGATATAAAAAAAGGTTGTATTTATTGTTTACTCAAATTATATAAGACGTGACATCCGCTTGGCGTAGCATCCGACGATGTATTCTCATCAGCTGGTTCATCAGTTGAAGACTGATGAGTTGTTGTTCTGGTCGAATGTTGCCCTCATCGAGATTTCTGTCCAATGAACTGTCCTCTTCAATTCCAATAATCGTATTTGATTTCAGGAAACACGTTCCATGGCAATGTCCACATATTGCCGCACTTTTCGTTCCTGTTTTTTTGTATCAACAAGATGAAGTGCAACCAATAGCGGCTCGTGCTGTAGAAATGTGAGGGTTGCAATTTTTAGAGGTACCAGTTACCTACTGTAATAAGTTACGTTACATAGAAGCTACCAATTATGAATGTTTTTTAGGAAAACGTCTGTTTTTGCATAAGAGTACTTATCTTATTATAATATGTATCTTCTCACATTCTATGGGTATTAAGCCACTGTTACATAATATTTAAAAAAAATTAAATAAACCTATGCACTACGAGGATTAGTCAGAGGTTGGTTTTTGACAAAAAGGTTTATTGCCTATCCAAGAATGTCTCACACCTAAAAAATATAAATCTGAAAATGAAACTTTAATGTCAAATATTTTAGATAATTAAAAGTGAAGTCCAACAATTCGTTATTAAGTTTACAGGCAAAAAAAATTCAGATCGATCTATTCTGAAACCACGTAAGCCCTAGACTCCAGTTGCTTTGGCATTGAATACCAAATCTCTCACCTCCCTTTAGGCATCTCCCATTTTCTAAGCAAATTGTTTCCAGTAGTGTATAATTTCGGGTTCTGGACTATCACCCCCATTCCTGGCAATCTGCCATAACTTTAACCTTGAACGAAGATAATGATTGGCCTAAAGAGTCTCAAAATTACGGCTCAAAGCTAAATGTCAGCGGGGAGGTAGTCCAGAACCCCCTATTATACACTACTTTCCCCATCAAAAATAGTATATTTTTTTTTCGCCTTTATAGACAACTGTGCCTTCTACTTTTGCATGTAGGTAAGTTGAGTTCAAACTATTTAATTTGCTGCCTAATATCTGTGATTATTTCTGTCACTATTTTCTGGAACACCCAGTCCTATTTTTTGAATATTACAAGTGTGTGCTTAGTGGTCGAGCGGTAAGGACAAGTGCCTCACCCTAGAATCCCGGGTTCGATCTCCAGTTGAGAATTTGTTTTTTTTTTTCTGAAGCAGAAATTAATCATAGCATACTCGGATATTAGGTGTGTTCGTTGTCTCTAAAAGTGTAACACCCCTCAAACTGAGCATTGCCGAAATGATAACTATAGACATGTACAAAAAAACAACTCGACGACGCGGCAGACAAATGATACGCGACAAAAAAAAAAGGCTGCGACAGCTTTAGCAATGAAACAGTGATTTCATCAATACCGAGAAGAATCGGAAATGGGGTGGAAAATTACATTCTGATGACTCAGATTTACAAATCTGGAATTATTCAACCGGCAAAATACTAGATACTGGGCACAATAAAATCAACACCTCTTTAGATCAACACCTCTTTAGAGAAGAAAACCAGAAAGACAGATTTTGTTTTAATGTTTGGTTGGGCATGTCTGGTAATGTGTTGCTATCTCCAATAATTGTCGATGGCCAGTTGACTTACGAGAGATACCTGGGATTTTTTACTAATATTAACAATGATTTTATAAATCAATTGCCAAAATAGGCCACAGATAGACTGCTTTTTTTTTGTAGGATGGGTCCCCACCTCATAATGCCCGAATGACTATTCGGGCATTATGATTCGGACTATTTGGATGCGAATTTCGAGAATCAATGGACCGGTCAGGTGGCCTCCCAGGTCAGATAACTTAACACTAATGGACTTTCATATTTGGGGATTTCTGGAAGATAGAGTCTACATTGTACAGTCAACCAGAAGAACTGTAACGGTCCACCCCCTGTCATCCCACCCTCGTGTATAATCTTGTTTCAATAATTTGATTATTTAATTGATTCTCCTTTTATTAAGTCTTACCTTGTCGTGAAGCGTCAGGTAATACTTAATTAATTAATTAATCTTTTTCGTGATCGTCTTGTTTTAGTGGTAGGACCGCAAATTGGTTATGTGATTGTAACCTCCCAGGTACGTTTATAAAGTTTGGCACCTTGTTTCGTTTATGAGATTTACTTTGATTTAATTTGATTACCTACTTTTACCAATTAGTATGAACCTTAATCTGCGCTGCACTAATATATGTTTTAAAGCAAGATTTGACTTTATATTTATTATGACTAATTTGCTTACATTTCACTTTTGTACCTGAAAATAGAAATAATTCAAGGAAACTCAAATAACGTTTTAACAGCTTTTATTTCGGTACGTAGACAACATTACATTTATCTAGTTGAACCTGCAATGTAACAAAACCTTGTTACATGCGGCGGAAACTTCCGCTCCGTAGTGTAAGTGACATATTACATATGGGTGCAAGAGAAACTTCTCTTGTATGAAGTACCCGAGCATCCTCTGCCAAATAAGACAGACAGATGCAGATAATCATGCTTTAGTACAGTACAACAATACTTTAAACACAAATAACGCTGCCAATTAATATTCGGTGGGACAACTGTCCAATGGATTGTTAAACTTATCGAATACACCCCGCCGTCAAGACTTAAACCAAGGTGAAATGAACTACCTCGTAGTGTTTTGTAAAGTATTGGCAGACGTCAATTGCATCGAGGGCACGCGTAGTAGGCGGTGGTCATAAAACATTAAACGATGCTCACGGGGTGCCCACCACCTGACCTTCTGTCAAGAGACGAGGTCCCATAGTCAACACCCCAGAGGGTTGACGAACCAGCATGTGTGTTATCGACATCTGATCGTACCAACCTAACAGCTTCTCGCTCGAACCTCGCATACAAGGGATGAAATTTGATGTTGTTACATTGCAGAATCAGCTGAGCCCTATTATATACATCATCTTATTCTTAAACCTGACCTAAATTGATGCGGACAAATGAACGAAAATTACAACTACTGATACCTGATCTTATCCGAGTTAATATTGAATGTCCTAATTATTAATGAAAAAGGTATTCTGATGTGCATTATAAAAGTTCTATCTTTAAATCATTTGGTGCCACTGGTCGTATCTTACTAAAACCGCGAAACCCCAAGCATTAAGAGTCGTACTTTCATAAACGTTACCATTTCACTCGTAACAAGAGAAATTAGGGTTTAATTGAATGAAATTTAATGAGCTCGCGTACGGAGAGAATGTCAACGCGGTAAAAATTATTTAATGCCATCATTACCTATTCGTGTACACATGGAGAGTTCCGCGGGATTGACCCCCCCCCCACCGATTCTTGAATAATCTCTGAGTTACCAGTCTCCATGGCGGCGGTAGAGTCGTTGGTTATTACACACTAATGAAGCGTGGCTCTCTGTGTCGGTGGATAGCTATAGCACAGAGACAGGATCACACTCGTAGTTCCCGATTCCGAAGAATCAAGGCGTATTGCCTGGCGTTGTCAGAGATGTGACCTGAAACAGAACTATGCCACGGAGAGCTGGACAATCTCTTCGTTCCCGATTCCTAACAATTAAGGCGTATTGCCTAGGACTGTCAGAGATGTGACCACGTTTTTACGTCGTCTCACGTATTTATATGATTTCCCGTGAGGGAGTTCGTCGTTCAAGCCTGTAAGCTTGACGAACGCTAGTTCCCTAACTGTGATCTTCGAACACACGGTACTTAAAGTCAAAAGTGACACTATCTTCATTAGCCTTCGACCCTCTTCTTGGTAAAATCTCTTGCAACCCTACGTGTTTACGTCGGTTTCTTTATTTACACGTTTTCGGCTGGTGAACCCTTTGAGATTTTATACAGTTTTGTCAACGTTTTAAAATATTTAAATGAATACTGTGTGTTATTTTACTACATGAATAATTTAGACTCTATAGTTTTACAGCTATTGAATAAACACGTTTTCTAGCCAAAATTATAATGATTTAACCTTTTCTTTATGTAATAATTAATTTGGAATTTAATGAGATAAATGCTTGAAAATAATTTAGTTTTATGTAAAAAATATAGGAAAAATATATGAAAATAATATAATAATAATAATTTATAGTTTTTGTGATTGGTCTTTTGTGATTTGATTTTATGAATAAATTTTCATTTTTTTCCAAATGCAACTTAGTTTATTTGCAAATTATTTTAATGATTTAGATTATGATAGATATATCATGCGAAACTAATTTTTAAATTTGCCACAATTCATTTATAATGAAATCCGTTATACTTACGCCAATTTAAAGCTTAAATTATGACGATTTGTATAGGGGAGGAAGTAATAGTAGTTACTATTTGAAAAAAAATTAGTAATTGTTGATAGAATTCAGGAAAAAAATATTTTCAATTTCTTCAAATAATTTCATTATAATAAAAAAATATTCCCTTCATATTGCACCCAAATACAAAAATGAACCATATTATATTCAATGCCTACTTGGAATATTTTCATTGTACAAAGAGTTTCAATTAGGAGTCATTCCATATGAAATTGTCAAAAAAAAAAATTTTTTTTTACTCCATTTTAGATTTTGCTTAAACTTGTGTGAAAATCTTCTTTAGGGTTCCAAAGAAGGAAATCCACCGTCATTTAATTTTCGCATGCGTCAGTTCCCGCTTGCTCGAATTAAAGCATTTAAAAACGTAATTTTTATGCTTTAATATTTTTAGCTGTAAAATTTTTTCTATTAAAGATATCTACACGTTCAAGATGACATTTAAAAGCTAAAAGATAGTAGTTCTTGTGTAAAGAATATAAATTCACACAATCAATACTCCCCGAAAAATAACGCAGTGCTGAAAATACGTGTATTTTACTGATTTTTCGTGATTTTCAACTGACTCTATTGTCTCGACTGTTGGATGCAAACGGCTAAATAAAATTCCGCTTGAAATTAAAAAAAAAATCGCATTATTTAGGCTATAATATGAATCTGTT
Source organism: Rhamnusium bicolor (assembly GCA_029963845.1). Classification (NCBI taxonomy): domain Eukaryota; kingdom Metazoa; phylum Arthropoda; class Insecta; order Coleoptera; family Cerambycidae; genus Rhamnusium; species Rhamnusium bicolor. The sequence continues at coordinate 22,415 of JANEYF010000983.1, forward strand.
GGTTACGAGATAAAAATGTGAAACTTACAGGATATTTAGTTCTTACCTTGTACTTCAAAAGCCTATAATGCTCGTTTTGTTATTTTCATCCTTCGTGCGTGTACAGCTGGTTTAAAAGAATCAAAAATATTAGTCATTTGTTTATTTTTAAAATAAACTTAAACTATATACTTTTTGAAAAGTAACGCTGTTAATAAAAAGCACTAACAGCAAAAAGCCAATAGCCTACGATTTTTGTAACAAAGACAATAGCGTTAGAAAAGGAGCATTCTTGTAATTCGCCACCGTCAAACGATCTATTAACGAGCAAATAAGAAGTATTATAAAATGTATAATTATTATAGTTAGACATTTGTAGTACTTTTTATTTGCTCATTAATAGATAGTCTGACGGTGTCGAATTACGAAAACGCTCCTGTTCTATCGATATTGTCATTGTTACAAAAATCACAGAGTATGAGCGCTTTGCTGCTAATAGTAATATTTATTAACAGCGTTACTTTTCAAAAAGTACAAAGTTGAAGTTTATTTTAAAAATAAACAAATGACTAATATTTTTGATTCTTTTAAACCAGCTGTACACGCACGAAGGATGAAAATAACAAAACGAGCATTACAGGCTTTTGAGGTTTAAGGTAAGAACTGAATATCCTGTAAGTTTTCTATTTTTATCTCGTAGCAGACACATTCATAGGCTATAAGCCTAAATAATGCGATTTTTTTAAATATCAATATTTCAAGCAGAGATTTTTTTTATAAAGAGTAGGCCGAACGAGTCAATTGTAGGTTTTATTTCTTCCACGATATGTGCACTTGATCTCTGAGAAATATTAGCCGTTTGCATTCAACAGTCGAGACACTGGAGTCAGTTAAAAATCAAGAAAAATCAGTAAAATACACGTATTTTCAGCACCGTGTTATTTTTCGGGGGTGTTGATTGTGTGAATTTATATTATTTGCATAAAAACTACTATCTTTGAAATGCCATCTTGAACGTGTAGATATCTTTAATAGAAAAATTTTTAAAGCTAAAAATATTAAAGCATAAAAATGACGTTTTTTAAATGCGGCGGGACCTGACGCATGCGAAAATAAAATGACGGTGGATTTCTTTCTTTGGAAACCTAAAAGAGATTCTCGCCAAAGTTTGAGCAAAATCTAAAATAAGCTGGCTTTACCGATCAGACGATTTCATATCGAATGACTTAGTAATTTTGAATTTCATAAAGAATTTAAATAAGTCCGTCATATTTGAGGGTAATGTCAAAAATTTTGATTTATTACATAGAAAATTTCATGCATATACAGAATGTTTTAAAATACACATTTAAAAATTCAAAATTGACGACACTTCCGGTGAAGCCGGATTTATTCTATGACGGATGCAAAATAATTTGTAAAGTTTGCAATCAAGACTTAATGTGCTGGCACAAAACAGATTGTCGTCGTCATATCAATACCGTGCAATATCAAAATAAAAAAAATGGCATGCCTTTGACAACTCAGTTTATGTTTGATTTATTGTTAATGTTAATAGCCTGTAATGTTCTGCTACACATACTGGATAAACAACCATTTCGGGAGTTTTGGAATAAATACAATCCCCAGGTGAATTTACCAAGGCGTACATCGTTACGTAGATATATTCCAGCTGTTCGTGAAGACATTGTAAATAGGATTAAATGTGGATTAAAAAATACACGGTTCTGGTTATGTATTGACGAGACGACAGATTGTAAAAAAAAATTCTATTTTAAATATTATAGTACGTGTACTGGACCCTCTTAAACCAACATTTCTACTTTTACTAGCTAGTAAAAGACTAACTGCGTGTACTGGCGAAATAATTACGCCTGTGGTGTTGGAGACATTCGAAAAATTTGAACTTTCAACAAGTCAAGTATTGATGTTTGTGACTGATGGTGCCGCGACAATGCGCGTGATAGGCCGTTCTCTTCAAAGAGACAATTGTAGGTTTTTACATGTTACGTGTAAAGTGCATGCGTTACATCTTGTGGCAGAAACGATTCGAAAATGTTTTCCAGAGGTAGATGCATTAATAGCAAATACAAAAAAAGTTTTTCTCAAATCTCCTAAACGGCTTCGAGCATTTCACAGACAGTGTCCTGGTATCCCTGAACCACCAGAGCCGATTCTTACACGTTGGAGAACGTGGTTGAAAGCGGCTTTTTATTATGCTGAATATTTTCAACAAATAAAAGCTGTGATACTATAGTTCAACCCTAACGGGGCTGCAGCTATTAGGGAAAGCCAGACAAGCTTTCAAGACGTTTCCCTTGAAACAGGTTTAAAAACTATTAATAACAATTATAGAGGACTATACGACGCAATAGAAAAATTGCAAAATAGTTTGTTGTCGTTAGTGGAATCGTTGCAAATAGAGGACGACGTAAATATACAGCTACAGGCTATAAATGATGCAAAAAATAATCTCGTTAGTGAAAAAATTGGACAGTGTATTACAGAAAGATCCTGATTTTAGCAAATTAAGACAAATTTGTGATGGTGCATCTACAACTTCGTTAAGTGAGTTCACAGATTGTTTTACTTATGCTTGTATTACATCTGTAGATGTCGAACGGTCATTTTCAAAATACAAACATATATTTTTTCACCAAAGCGAACATCGCTGACGGAGACAGCTGTAGAAACATACCTAATGCTATTATACTATAGATCTTCCTCACTTTGTGATGACGACAACCAAACTACTTCATAAATCTGCTTAAAAGGATGAGTTTTATAAAATGTAACATTATTGTTAAAATTTATTTCCATTTAGTGTACTTATTCAAGTATTATATGAAGTAAACATATGAGTCATATGACGGCTCTGTCGGCCAGGTGACCTCGGCCAGCTTTACCAATAATCATAGCTATTTTTTGTCCTGTGTTGTTATTCTGTAAAAATGTAATTCTTAATTCTAAATAATCACGTTGTGTTGAACCAGTATTTTTTAAATTATAAATCATAGGATTTGAAAATGATGCCCCGATTGAGATATTTCAAAACCTAATAATAAGTAATAGGTGTGCTAACTTTGTCAATACAAAATATTTTGTTTTGTATTTCTTCTCTTGAAATATTTACTAGTAAATATTATTGCAAAAAAATATTTTCTATTATGTAGCGGAATGATTGCTGACTGGGTGAGGCGGTCTTGAGTAATCATTGCATATAAATGCTTCTTATCAAATTAGCATATTCTTGAACATTTTGTCGACAATATATGGACTTTATTAAAACATAAATAAAACAATTTACATGTATTTGTCGTTAGAAAACACATGAATAAATACCAAAGAATTGATTTTAAATAACAAACCAAAATGATATATCTGGAAATGTTATACTAAAGTTTTATTTGAAAATGGGCAGCAGGTAATTTTTCCTTTGGGAAAATTCCTAAATATTTCGGAAATTTTCAATACATATTCAGAAAATTCCCCAAAAAATATTGGAATATGTCAATTAAAAATAAAGGTCCTTGAAAAGTGGCACACTCTGTATAACTAGACGTCAAATAAAATTAATAAAAAGCGTTAAAAAATGATGTAAAGTTGCGCAGCACCTTTTGTAAAAATGTTATTAAAAATAAATGTTCTGTTACAATAAAATTTCATTAATTGTGTAATGACAGTGAGATGTAAGAAAAATAATAACCTAATATGATGGATCGTGCGACAACTTAGTAGAAACCAATCTATGTAAGCTCCTACGTTTTCAATACACATACGTTTTTAAAACGTATTCTTAACCTGTCATTGGTTGATAATTCGTATTACGTTAGAAAACCAACCGTTCATTTATTGTTGGAAAAATAACGGTTTGTCGTAACGTTAAAAATACGTGTTTTTTTCAGGAAAAATGTTGGCCTTCCCTTTGACAACATTAAATTAACGTTATTTAAAGCGTTTATAAAACTGTTCTCTTAAACGTTCACAAAACGTTCATATCAACTGAAGAGTCCATTGAGGTGGAACAGAAACTGTTTTAAAACGTTTTGGCGTTACGTACACTAGTAATACATTTTATATGTTAATAGACATCAACGGGTAATATTGGGCAATGAAATGTCGAATTTTAAAACTTTGAGTAAAGGTGTGACTCAAGGAAGTGTACTGAGCCCCTTATTATTTTCCGTTTACACGGCAGATTTTGGCAATTATGTACAACATTCCTTGACTCACCAGTATGCAGATGACATCTAGACCTACCATTCAGTTAAATTAAATAATATAGAGCTATCTAAAAAAATTATTAACGAGGATTTGGAACAAATTTTCAAAATTTCGAACTTTCATGGTCTCAAATTAAATGAGTCTAAAACCCAACTGCTTATATTTGGTAGAAATAAAAATGAAATTATGGAATATGTTTTCTTTTATACATTGAATAAAGACATATTATTATTATAATTATTTTAAAATATCTGACATATTGGTTTCACATATACTAATATTAAACGTTTATAATTTCGTTATCTGAAATGTGTGAAACCGCGGCATTTTTTAAGTTGTTTGTACGTAAAAAAAGAAATGTTTTTCAAATGGTGTTTGGACATTATAAACGTCTTTCAAACGAATATGTGTTTACTGGGTTTAACTACTGGTTGGTTGCAAGATATGCAAAGATCCCCTTCGAATCCACAGCCCTGGAGCTAGGATTTTTCAAAAAAAAAAAAAAAAAAAAAAAAAAAAAAAATATATATATATATATATATATATATATATATTATGATTTCCTAACATAAAATTAACAGACATTTATTTTTTCAGTGTGATAACAACAAGGATGGCTATATTAGTATGAAAGAACTGAAACATTTTATTGAAAGTCAAGAAAATATATAAATATATATATATATATATATATATATATATATATATATATATATATATATATATATATATATTATGATTTCCTAACATAAAATTAACAGACATTTATTTTTTTCAGTGTGATAACAACAAGGATGGCTATATTAGTATGAAGGAACTGAAACATTTTATTGAAAGTCAAGAAAAACACCCTATATCTCCTGAAATGATCAAAACAATCCATGAAAACTTCGATAAAAATGGCGATGCAAAGTTGGATTTCGAGGGAATTCCTTGAAATGATTAACAATCCAATAGTCACCAAGCTCTTAAAAGAATTAGAAGTAGGTTAGTAGTTGAATAATTTTTAATTATTAAAAACTAAATCCACGGTACCAAGGGGACGTTATTTTTAAGTCATATTTAAGTCCAAACGTCCTGGTCCATATCTGGACATCTTCGGGATGTTTCATTAATAATAAAAATAACTGCTTCCTTTCATTGTTCGATCACAAATTTTAATTATAACAAAAATTAATAACTAAAATTTTATATTAATATAATCATTAGAATAGTAACAAAATTCTAAACAACATACAATGTTGGGTGTTTTAAACATTTATAATAAATCAATAATAAATGCTTACATATTTCTCTCGACTGCGTGAAATCCCATCCTTAAGTGTATAATTAAAAAATTGCAGGTTTACCTAAATCTTTTGTATGGGAATCACCAGCACACACCTTTTTCAAGAATTCCAAAATATTCAAATTAACATCAATAAAGGCATGGGAATGACGCAGATTAGTTAAAAACCGCTTTTCCCATATTATTATTACAGAATGAAGATGCTGTTTTGTCTTGTGAAAGGTCGAGCATTAAATTAAAAACCTGACACTTGTTTTAAATATATCCGACTATTATAAAATATTTTATTGAATACTAAAAAAAAAGATGTTAATTTATTTTATTGTCAGTAAACAAATTTCTCTATGACTTATGCATGTACTTTATAACAGGGAAATGTATTTTATATATAAGCACAAAAGTTATTTACTGTCAAATATTTAAATGACCTGAAATTTATTCATACGTATTAACAACACATTTTATTTAAACTTAATTTTATAGTTCCTTCGACTCAGTCCACATAGGCGAGAGAGTTACCCTCTAAAAGTCGTTCAGAAAGCAAATGACCGACTAATCGCGTTTGACAGGCTAATTTGAGTTTTAATTGATAATAATACATCAAATGGAAGACGACCATGTGTTTTAGTTAGTTTTATGCCGGGGAACATTGGACTATTCCTCTATAAAGCCCGCGAGAGATATTGCAATGCTTTCGATTAAGTAAATTTAAATGACTGTTAGAGTTCAAATTCTTCCAATATCACTCGGATACATGTTCGAGATGTTGTCCATTGTAAAATTAATCAATATGTTATCACCTGAATCTATTTTTTAAACAAAAAACCACGTTAAAATAACATGTAGCCAAAAAGACTTTAAACAAAACTTGCAGAGGCCAGTTATCTCTTGAAGGATTAACTCTACAACTTTTTATAGAATTTCGGAAAAATATTTCCTTTTCTGACATTTTTCTTCAATTTACACCAAATTAATTCAATGGGGTTGAAAATACAGAAATATGGCGGTAATCCCATCACTTTGTGGCCATATCTCTTCGCTACATTATCTAAAATATACTTCTCATAATTTTTTCGTTTGCAGGACTTCCAACAGTTGTGCTTTATTATAATTTTCTTCATAATAGAGATCATGTTGCATTAAAAAAATTGGTAACTCCAGTTTAGTATAACACTTGTTAGGAATTTTATACAGTTGTCTTGAATGGTACTTCACATTGTCAAGAACAATAATGCTATTCGGTTTTAATTTTGGAATTAGTGTATTTTCAAACCATTCCTCAAATATGTCTCCCTCCATGTACTTGTGGTAATCCACGTTACAGTCTTCCATGTTTTTTCCGCAGTTTCAATGCATTTTCAACTCATCCGTCAACTGATCCACTGTAATCAACCGAGTTTCTTTATTAGGGGGCAATGAGATTGGTTGACATTTCCTAGATCCATCAGTCCATCCTTTTTTACGGTATCATGAGTATCATACCAAGTTTCATCTACATAATAAATTGGTCTATTTTCCCTTCCGAGTTCTTTTATCTCTTCTAGATATGAATTTCGCCAATCCACTGGTCGTCTACTTTCCATAATCGCCATGCGTTTATTAATAGTTTGATATTTGAATCCAATTTTCTCAGCCAAGTTCCTAAAGTTCTTTTGGTATATTTTAGACGACAATCCATCTCTTTTAATTTTCTGTCTACCACGTCAATAGTTGGGATTTCATTTTTCTGATACGCGTCGTAAACTAAAGTTCTTAAAAGTTTTGCTAACGATGGGTTTTCGATTGACCGGCGCGGCGTCGGATCTTTATTTTCTTGGGAGGGCAAGTTCTTTCACCAGTTTGGACGAGGAACGTTAGTCAGAGATGATTACTTTCATTGTCACAAACACAATAAGATGCAGACGAAGAGGCCTCCCACGGTCGAAACATTTTTAGATCAAATACCTTCTTAAATTATTTTCAAAAACGCACCAGCAAATAAACAGATATAAAATAATTATTACTTATATTACACTATTACACAACGCACTGCAATATAGTAACCTTCTTTAATTTTTTCAAAAACACACCAGCATATAAACATATATGAAATAATTATTACTTATATTACACTATTACACAACTCATTGCAACACGATAACCTTCTTAAATTATTTTCAAAAACACACCAGCAAATTAACAGATATAAAATAATTATTACTCATTTTACACTATTACACAACTCGCTTCAACACGATAACCTTCTTAAAATATTTTCAAAAACACGCCAGCAAATAAACAGATATTAAATAATTATTATTTATCTTATAATATTATACTTACAATATATCAGCACTGCTAAAATGAATCAGTAACAAAATTAAGTGCGGCTCTGAAGTATCACACAATGTAAGTGAAATTCCGCCTCGGTTGCGTGCCAGCAAAAACAACAATCATCGTTCTCGCTTTAATGTAAGTGGTGTAAAAGACGGAAGATGTCATGTGTTATACATTTTCCGCCTACGTCGCGTCTTGCTCTGCACGTCTCTTCACAATATAGGTTTCGCTGATTATAGTTGTAAATAAGTCGCTTATGCGTATACCTGTACACAATTCGTCTGCTTATTTATGGCTTTGACTCTAGTTGCATACTTACACCGGCCTGACTATACCAGCAATTCACGCATAACTTAAATCGAAATATAAGTATGATAGCCATTAGACCTAATTTTAATTTAAACTATAAAGGATTGCTATTTGATATCTTGTCTGTAAAAAATGTTCTTGTCACTTTTTTTAAGTTAAACGTCCCTTTAATATTTTGACAATATTGGGGGTTAGTCTATGGTGAGAATATGAAAAACATGGATGTCGAATGTTGTCAGATTTACCTTTTTTGCTATACAAACTTGGGAAAAGAAATAAAAATATACACTGACAGGCATAAAAAGTGGTACAGCAATAAAAATTAGTATATTTTTACTTAAAATTGTTCTCAGTGTAAATAAAACGTGTAAAATTGTTTCTTGGGTGTCTTTTTTAAACCTTTTAGCTTAAGAACAGTTATTTTAGAAGGATAACTTCAATTTTTAGGATAAAAGGAGTTCGACGACAATTTGGGTACCTAACATGAACAAAGAATAGGTGATTATAAAATGAAATTGCATTATTCAATAACGATTATTTCCCTCATCATAAATCTAACCAATAAAAAACATGAAATTTGTACCACATGACTTGTTTAAATAAGTGATTATTTTGCAAAAATAATCGGTTATTTTTCACCTAGCCGTTCATCTATTTTTGACATGTAAAGTAAGCTTTGACCTGTCGTTGCTATGCGATACTCACCAACTTAACAATTCTGATAGTTTGAAATGTCAGTGTCATTTATACTTAAAAACCTACACCGTCAAATGAAAGTAAATAAAGAAAGTACTCGTTTCGGAAATGTTTCACTTTCCGAAGTTGACAAAGAAATCCTAAGAAGCCTGCCTATTAACGCACGGTATGGGGCCAATTTACTGATTTTTGTAATGAAACAGGATACCAATTTGAAGCCACTACAACCATAGATTATATTGCGTTGGTACTTAAAGACTGGGCTTTCAATATGAGATGGAGAGATGGTAAAGATTATATAGAAAATATGATAAAAACCATGTGGAACATAACTGTAAAAATGCTTCAGGAAATGTATTTTTTAAAATACGTCATTTTCGATCCATTTAGGGATACTCAATTTAAGTGTGCTAGGGATGCTCGTAATGCTAAAAGAAGATACTTACAGAAGAATATCACGAAAAGAAAAGCCTCTTCAGTTGCGTTAGATTCAGAAAATCAAAAAAAAAAAATGATAATGCTTTGGAATGAAAACACTCCTAAATGACTGCAAAAAAAATCTTTTCCATATTATCGCAGTTGAGCTCGCTTGGAGAGGCGGAGAAGTCGCAAATTGCGTAACAAATCACTTTAAAGAAGAAATTGATAACAGAGGATTAGACAACAGGTAAAAAATGGCTCACTTTTTATTTGCGACTGTTTAACTAAGTCCTTTTTGCCATTTTAGAACGATTAGAATAAAACCCTGTGATTAGTAAGACCACACAAGGAGGTGAATTTTTAAAATTATGTGACGTAGACAGTTTAACCGATTAACCTGATGCACTCGGAATGTAACCCTCCTCTAACTCTTATTACACACTCAAATCTACGGTGCATGCCCTCAATTACATGTTGAATGGCCTCTTGAGGAATGTTATCTCACTCTTCCTAGAGTGCATCCCTAAGTTGCTGCAGTGTTAACAACCGCCTACGTTGCCCGATCCGTCCTCACCCCATATCCCAACGTGTTCTGTGGGATTCAAGTCAGAACTATGTGTTGGCCAGTCTAGTGCTTCAATACGGACATCTGTCCCACTTTTTGTCCCGGTCAGTGTATGTTGGTTCAATTGAAAGCAAAGCACATAGTGTATTTTCAGGCATTTATCTTGATACTTACCTTTCGTCATTTTTCAGAGAGAGGTAGCAATTGACCTCTCTTTATTCCTCCCTGGCAGCGCCTATGTGCATATCCGCGGTGCCCTCAGAAAATTAAAGAAAATAATTTCAAGGATACGTTGTCTACACTTTGAAACCCAATCATAATAACTGTTGAGAGAGGTGTAGACAATGCCCTCCGAAATTTCAAAGTATTCAATCATCCGTAGGCATAGGCGCTGTGCATAATCAACGGAGATAAGAAGCCTCCATTAAACAGCACGGTGATACTCGCGACACCATTGTTTATAAAATAATAACAGCCGTAAATTATACACCAACAATTTGATTACTAATTGATGTGTGTTTCAGGTATTTAAAATTTGTCGTCATTACACCGCCGCCAGTTCCCCATGTACTGAGACTGGAGACTACTGAAACCAGAACAGGCCTCTATGATGAAGAACTGACATGTAAAAGGTATACTGTTGGTATGTTAACAATATCAGCGATCCAAATAATTTTCTATTACATCAACATGATGTTTAAAGATGGAGGTCAAGGCATAATTGAGGGAGTTCTAAAATTCACACCTTCAAAAAAATATGAAGTATGGCGTTACGTTACGCATATATTTGTTCATGCTAGGTAAGAACATAATTTATTTGTATGAACTAGTATTGCTGCCAAACAGCAGCAATAAATAGAAAACAAAAAAGTAATGCCCGTATTATTTAATCCAGGACACAAGGGTATTACGAATATCAGGCACTATTCGGACTATATCTTAAGAGTAAAATTATTATGGGTTCTGCCTAATTTTCTATTTTCCTTCCGACTGGATAAATTGATATTTTATGAAAATTTTTTTAATATAAAACGAATGCTTATGTACTGATGCTTCAAAATCCCAAGGACATCAAAAATCGTCATGTGTAAAAGGGCACAAAAGGTAAAAAACCAGTTAGTTATATTTGGATATTTGGTAAAAATGAAACCTTGAAAATTTTACTTTTTCTATCTGAACATACTGGCGTAGGATTTATAATTCTCTATGATTAATAATAATAAATAAGTTATATAACTAAATTGAAGATGTATTAAGACGGTATCATTTAGGTGATAATTGAATTTTAAAGGATGATTTTTTCTACTGAAAGATAAGACATTACATTTAGAAATGTTCAAAGGCAATTTATTTAAAACGCCTCAGTCATTAATATTATTCAAATTCCTTTGAAGTAGTTCACAGTCATAGTTGTTATCAATAGTTCAAAACAAATTCATGTCAACAGCGGGCCCCAATATAGATCCCTGAGGCACTTTAGATGTAACTAAAAATTCAGACTTAAAGCCACGGTACTCAAATTGATTTATGTCTGATAAATAAAAAAATAATAATAATGTATCCTTATTAGCTAAAAAAAAGCTACAATTGGATCATAACAATATATATATATATATATATATATATATATATATATATATATATATATATATATATATATATATATATATATATATATATATATATATATATATATATATCCTTGTATCATTTTTGCGTCCGTCCACAGGACAAAACGTATTCATTTTGCGTCCGGTGTAAAAATGCGTCCGTATACTGGACGCAAAATTACAAGCCGTGTTATTTTCTTCCACGTAATGTGTTTTTAATCAAGTATTTGATTTAAAAGTTCAATATTGCGCCCTCTACCTCTACTAAAAAGATTAACCGGATATAAGAAATAGTTTTCTAGATATTCTAGAAAAACTCCTCGAAACTCGGACGTAAAATACATACAGACGTAAAAGAAGTATTAAGGTGGCGTATATTGTTAGTTCAAGCATTGACCGTCCAGATGTCTCTAAATTGTATATTAAATATACATTCTAGTTATAAAATTGTATCAATTTTGCATTATTTCGACTTGGCAACACTGTGAAGCTTTATAGTGCTCTCGTACAGCAGCAATGACAGAACACATATCCGTTCAGTCTTTTCACAGACATGTTACGAGCTTCATATCAGCCCAAGTGCCTAAGGTACGTATTCATATCGTCTTTAGTAATAAATATAATTATTTCTCGCCGTATATTTCATTCTAGTCTTTAATAGACAACATATTTATACATATACATTCTTCTATCAATTTTTCGTCATTTCAAAAGGTGGTGTGAAATGCATCTCCTAGAAATACTGATAATTTTCTACAATACAATATCAAAATCTCGCATATGACGAGCGGACTATTTACTTCAGTGGTGTTTGTTGGATTTTGATTATACCATATCTCAATATTGGAGCATGGGACCCAAGCAATATTTTAAGCCACAACTATCCGTACTGAATGAAGAAGTTGTGCAGAAAAATAATCGGAAAAAAATGTGAGAAAAAAATTGCAAAAATGCGTTGCCACCCCAGATTACCTCTAGAGTCTAGACCATTAATAAAATATTTGCAAAATATATTTTTTCACAATCAGAAGTAAAATTCATCACTTTGTTTTTTGTGGTTTTCGAAAATTTTGGTTTTTTGTAAAGTTATGACATTTGGAAATATACACAATGAAGGCTTTAAATTTCAAAATCAAAATTTTCGAAAATCAAAAAAAGAATGGGGCAAATTTCCTTCTGATTACGAAAAAAAAATTTGGCAAATATTTTACTAATGGTCTAGAAGTAATCTGGGGTGGCAGCGCCTTTTTTGCAACTTTTTTCTCTCAATTTTTTTCAATTCTTTATCCACAAAACTTTTTCATTTAGGACAGATAGTCATTCCCTAAAATATTGCTTGGGTTCCATGCTCCAATACTGAGATAGGGTATAACCTAAATTCACTAGCTGCCACTGATTTACTTATAGTTTACATCATTGATATTGATAAGACAATACGGATTATTTTTTATTTTAGAGTGATATTAATTATGGATCTTAAACATAAAATTAAAAAACCTTGGTTTTGCAACAGGCCTTTGTCACCATTATATCCCTCGCCTGTCTGTGACTGGAAATACTATATGAGTCCGAAATACTTAATAGAACATCCTAATGAAATACCACAGAAAAAAATAAAAATCTTGCAGAATATTGTTGTAAAAGAACCTCCAGGTAAGATTTAATAACACAAGTAGACATCTTAATTGTTGTCTGCATTTTTATAACACCAATGTAATTTTCACAGTTGAAATGAAAAAACATGAAGAGATAAACTTTGTGGAACAAGAAGAAAAGCCTTTACATATTGGAATTGAAGCCATCACGCCATCAGAACTTGCGGTAAGTTAAGTAGTCTAAGAAATTTGTTGCATTGAATAAATTAAAGAAGCAAGCATTTCTAAGACAATCTGTTTTATTATTGTTTTTAAATATGCAAAGGAAATTTGCTTTTAAATGTTTTTAAATTTTTATAAAAACTCTACACGTGTTTCGACTTTTTAGGCCTTAGGCAAGGAATACTGAATATGAAAATTCCTATAACAAATTTCTTTTATATATTTAAAATATTTAATAATGTTTCACAAGGAGCCAACCGCAGAATCAGTTCAGTGTGTTAAATCCGTTTTAGTTATAACAGGTAATCAATTAACTGAGATAAACTGCTCAAACTATCACCAAGTGAAAAATAATGTTGGTAGAAGTCTGATTTAGTTTAAAATTTAGGGTCAAATTAAATAAGGCTTTACTAAATAAGAATCTGTTGTCAGTTCTTCATTTTAGAATTGAACTCTCGACAAAATAACCAACTGGTTTTGACTTATTGGCACTATTGCACACTTAAAAAGACATTCAGGCCGTTTATGTATCCCGCATGCAAATATTTGCAAATAAATTGAGAGAGCGACCATTAATATACAGAGTGAGAAGGGGAGTAACTTTTTACTTATTTGAGCTATCGAAACCATGGACTTTATGGGCATATATATGTTCCCTTTAATGCTATAAGCTATACCAAAACATTTTATTTTTAATGACTGCGGCATTACGATTGACTTTTTTAGAGACAACTTGTACATATTTTAATCCCATTTTACTGCATTTTTTTCCTCTTTACAATGATGTATAGCAATAATTTTATTAATGAAGGATTTAGAATAAAATCACACTTTTCTGGAAATAATAATAATAATAATTCAGCCGAGGAGCTGGCAGACCAAATGCAGAAGGCACTCTCCGACTGCTTTGAGCACATGATTCTGAAATTTACAGTCACTGATCCTGGGGAATGGCTGTAGATAATTTGCTGGCGCTCCTTCCGTGAGATTCAGAGGCCACGGGAGGACTGTCCAGCGCCGGGTAACCAAGAAAAATAATATTGCCTGTTAAACGAAAGATACAGGAAAAACAATTTTTTCAAAAGAATGGCGATGGTTTGTAGGACTCCTCTTCCACATGACCATGTCCTTTTTAAAATATAATTTCATTAAAATAATTACAGAATAAATTATGGGAGATACATAATTTCTATTTCGTTTATTAAAAAACAGGTTTTTCATGTGTTCTCTGAAAGTAGTTAAGCTTGGCAAACATTTCATGTTACCAAAAACAATTGCAAATTGCATTTAAGATATTAATTTCCATAATAATAAATTATTGGTTGACTTACATGTGATATCTGTTAGTTTAGACTTTATGGTATAAGAGCTAAACGGTCGTATCAAGAATGATGTTCCTATTCAAGACAAACATACAGACAGCTTTTAAGAGCATCCATCCGCCGACGATTTATACGATTTTCGAAAATAAACTACGGGAGCATTAATACTGATTTTTGTTTTCAGTCTATTACAAAAGATAAACACAAGAGCAACAATTCCTATTATTAACAACTTTATTTTCAATTTTGTAAATTCTTATTTTTCTTTTTTTTTTTAACCAAAGAATCGTTGATCCCACGTTTAGCTCTTCTAATAGAGGAAACAACTTTTGCATATCACTAAAAATGGTTCTGTAGTTTATTTTCGAAATTCTAAAGTTTTGGACGAATAGTTGCTCTTAACACAATTGCTCCATGGAGACAATTTCGAGAAACGGATTCGGTATTCAAATGGGCGATCGAAAAGAATTCAAGTAACTTCACAATTCTTTTCATTGTGAATAATTACTAGATCGTTGGGTAATAAAGGAGTAAAATATGCTATTGAGCTAAAAAGTGTAAACTGACAAATATCAGTTATATGTCAACAAATTGTTGTGATTATGGAAATATATACAATAAACGAGATTAAAATGTAATACAGGTTGTCTCTAAAAAAGCCAAGCGTAGTGCCACAGCCGTTTGAAATAAAAAAGTTTTAGTACCTCTAATAGCATCAAAAGGTTGTTTAAATGTGCCTATGAAGCCTCTCTAATAATGGGTTCGATAGCTCGAATAGATAAAAAGTGACTCACCCCGTGTTCCGTTCACTATTTTTCGTTGCAAATTTTACTTTATAATTAAAAAGTACCTACTTTAAGCTTTTTTATTCCATCTTTTTACTTTTAGCCTGTTTGCATGAGTAACAACTATTATAAGTCAGTCACCTACTATTGATTTAAATTATTATTTCAGATTCTATCTGAAACAGATTCCAATGATGGTTATGATAGTGACTTAGATCCACAGTTTTCTCCAGGAATGATTGGATTGACGGTAAGCATAAAATTCGAAGCAAAGTCAATAGGCCAAACATTCATGACGAACTAAAATTTACGTGTCTAAAATTTTCACTTTCAGCCTTGCCAGCTAAAATCAAGAAGATTGAGATTTTTATCTAGTTCATCAAATTTACCAGACAATAACGCTGAAAGAAACAATAAATATATAGCAAGCCCACAATATGAAAATGAAAATATAAATGGTGCAAATTCTGGAAATATCACAAGTGATTTGGAAGTAACTAAAGAAGATAAGGAGAATAAAGTTAAGGAAAGAAAACCCGATGCAAATTCAGGAAATATCATAAATAGGTGCAATGAATTGGAAGTAACTAAAGAAGATAAGGAAAATAAAGTTCAGAAAAGAAAACCCGATTTTTGTGTTTTTTGTGAAACTGAAGTTTTTAACTTTGCACGGCATGTCACTAGAAATCACAGCACAGAAATTGATGTACAGAAGATACTATCTAAGCAAAAAAAAAACCAAAGAAAGAAGACAGTTGCTCGCTACTCTAAAAAAAAAGAGGAAACTTCCTGAAAAACTACAATACCAAAAATTGTTTCAAACCCAGGAAAAAGGCAAATTTACCTGATTCCAAGTTTCTTCCATGTGTTCATTGTCTTGGTTTCTATTCGTCCAAACAACTACGACGTCACAGAAAAAACTGCTCTGAAAATCCACAAAAACTGAAATCTACGGTACGCGACTCAAATGCTAAACTATCAATGCATATCAAAGTTGATGCACAATTAAGAGAATTGGTATTTGGTCGTATGCAAGCAGATAGAGTTTCACTGGTGGCTCAACATGATACTCTCATTTGCGCTTTTGGCGCTAGGTATTTAAAATTACATAGAGAGAATCATATGGTAAACGTTGTTTCGCGAAAAATGAGAGAGCTTGCCAAGGTGTTAATCGAGATAAAAAAAACTGAACCTTCCATTAAAAATATGTTGGCTGCTTTGAATCCAAAATACTTTGATTTATTTGTTACTGCAACAAAAATATTGGCAAAATTTAATCCCCATACTGAAAAATTTGAATCTCCAACCTTTGCCATGAACATTGCTACATCATTGAAACAATGTTGTGATATAGCAATCAATCTTGCATTGAAAAAAAGTGTGTATTTTGAAGGTGAAAACACTGAAGGTGATCTAAAAAACATGATTTTTTTGTTTAAAACTAATTGGAAATATGAAATTTCCTCACAGGCTGGCAATGATTTGAATTCTAAAACGTGGAACCGGGTAACAATCATTCCATTGGCCACTGATTTGAAGATGTTGAAAAACTATTTGAATAAAAGAGCGGAGGAAGCGGCTTGTAACCTTATCAAAGAAAACTTTGATAAGTCTGCTTACAACACTCTTTTTGGAAACAATCTATTGCCGATTGATATTGCTGAACAGAAAAAGGCCTGGAGAGTTGCAAAGAATGAAATATCATGTTTACAATGACAATATAAATCAAAATGCAGAAACTTATCAGGAATTTGATACTGTTATCTCAACCACAGAAAAAATTCTACTTCATAAATTCAAGAGAATTGTGATCCGAGGAAAACGTGGAAGGGGAGTACCTGTTTTAGTTAGTCAAGATGTTCAACAACATGTTGAAATAATGAATCAACATCGATTAAATTTTGTTCATGTAAATAATCCGTATTTGTTCGCAATGCCAAATAATCAGATACAATCTGTTATTTATGGATACAAAGTTTTGCAGAAATATGCTAAACAATCAGGTGCCAAAAATCCAAATGCTTTAACATCTACTAGACTTAGAAAACATTTGGCCACGCTCACGCAAATTTTCAATATGAAGGAGGAAGAACTAGAGCAACTAGCTAAGTTTATGGGTCATACCTTAAGCGTACACAAAAACTCATATAGATTACCCGACGACGTGTATCAGACCGCAAAAGTTTCCAAAAATTTTAATGCTTATGGAAAACGGAAAGGCAGCTGATTTCAAGGGCAAATCTCTCGATGAAATCGAAATAGATTTGGAGGAAGATCTTTTAAATTCTAATCTATATGAGACAGATGTAGCAGATAAGGATTTGAGCGAATACGAAGACGATAATTTCGAAGACGATAATGAGACACGAAGTAATTCTCTAATTGCCAACCGATCTAATAAAAAATCTCGATAATAAAATTTTCGTCAAATATGAACCAAAAAGGAAAGTAAGAACGTTGATCCCTTGGACAGCGGAGCAGAAGCAAATAGTAACAGAATTCTTTACGGAGCACATAAAAATTTCAAAACCACCAAAACGTAATGAATGTGAAGAGCTTATAGAAAAGCATCCTGAACTAGCCAACAAAAATTGGATGAAAATAAAAGTCTTTGTGCAAAATGTTTATACAAAAAAACAGAAAGTTTAATTTTTGTAATAAATCATGAAGAAAAAAATCATACTTTTTTTAGAAGAGATAACTTTTGAAGAAAAATAAATTTATTATTTAAAAGTGAAATATTTTTTCTTTATAGGACGGTACAACTTTTTCTGTTTTTCAGATAAAAAAGACAATTTCCTAAATGTCATTTCTTATTTAAAATTGGTTAAAAAATTGCTGATCTAGTCACTTTTCACTTTAACACAAGATGACCGCAAAATAAATAGACGTAATAATTATTTTAAAAAGTAGTCCTCGAAAGTACTTAAGAACAACACAACATTTGTTTCTATGGCAAGATTTAACAAGTTTGAAAAAATTTGGCAGGTACCTACTTTCTAATTCAATCAAAAATTGTTTCTCTTTTTATATTTGTTTAAACAATGTTATTCCTTGACTGAAAATTAATTGACACTAGCATATTTCTTGCAAAAATAAGTGCTAGTGTTTTCAACTTCACCATGCTTTATTTTATTGTAGTGTTACTTTTTTATGAATTTCATGTGATTCTGAATCTACTCATTAATGAATTTGTCTGGTACAGAATCACATGGAATCTATAAAAGCAGCAATACAATGAAGGGAAGTATGGTACACTTGAAAGAGTTGACAATTATCTCTAAAATAAAACAATATGTACCATTTAATTTCCAAAAATATCATTGTTTAAAACATATAGATATATAAAACAAACAGTGTGTAACTTTGAACTACAAAATAAGTACCCTATTCTCTCTAAACTTTTTGAGGTATTTTTATTGGAAGAAACATTGTTCTTAATTTCTCAGGGCCTACTTCTTCAAAAAATAATTCTTGTATATTTATTTGACGACCATCTTTTTATTAATGTGAAAATTGGCTAATAACATCAATTTTTTAACCGATTTTAGATTTTAAATAGTACGTGTATAAACTTACTTTTATCTAAAAATTGAAAAGAATGGTACCGTTCCATTGAAATATAATAATTTGATTTCACTTTCGCGGGCAGTCATTTTTATTTTTCATCAAAAGTTGCCCTTTGGTATCTAATCTACCTCTTCCCAATTTAAATTTCAACCTTCAAAATTGTAGGAAAAACGAGGCATACAGACACGGACTCTCAAATCTGCACACCTAAACGGGAATCGTAAATTGCACTGAAATGTAGAGTATTACATTAAATAGCTCAACGTTGTCTGGTCTCGTACTATTATTTGTATATAATATAAATACAACATTGGCCTATTTAGTTTAATTTGGTTGTCAAAATTTCAGCGCATTGTACGAAACTCGTTCATGGCACGCGGATTTCAGGGTTTGTGAAAGTACGTTACCTCTGGATAACCTTGAATAAATAAAATATTTTAGAGATAGCTATTAAGGTCCTTTACACATTTTCATAGCTTTTGCTCCATTGAATGTCTCATCTGAATTCTTGAACTTTGTTCACCTTATAGATTAAAACACTAAACATTGAAATTAGCAGGAAAAAATTAAAAAATTGTTTGAAAAACTAAAATTTCTTTATTTTGTTATACTACAAAAAAGAATCAATACTAAAAGTAAATTAAAATTAGAATAATATTAAACACATAATTCGTAACGAATTAAATAAAACATTTATTTGTCAGGTAAGAAAAAGCAGTCCACATCAGTATGTTAGAAATAATGTCGATTTAAGGGTCCCTCGTGAGAAGGGCGCTCAAGTCTTGAGCTCCCAGTCCCAAATTTATTTATTTATATCGATTCTTGACAAAGTCGAAGGGATTGGTTGTGTGTCCTCGTTTTTTTTCAACTGTGTAACCCCCGTCCATATAGCTCCGGCTTTAGTTTAGTGGTTGTCTAATTTATGTAATGTGTTTTTTAATTAGTAAGTAATAAATAAAGTTAATAAAAAGAGACTTCATTTATTTAACTAATTTTGGGAAAATTCCAAAGTACTTACATTTTCAATCACAAAGATTTTCAGAGGGTTTGCCAAAAAATAAGAGTTTTTATGAAACATCGTCAAAGGAATAATAATCAATATAAGTAAACAGTATATTAGCAAAATTTTTAAAATTTAAAAAATTAAAGACAAATATAATATACAAGCTCAACAAGAAATGAACCAATTAAAATTGGAAACAAAATATATTTTCAATAAATATGTATTACTTCGTCTGGCAATAGACAAGTCCTAGTTTAATAAGGAAATGTATAAATAACTGTAAAAAACATTATGACGACTAAAAGTAGATTGTTTACAATTAGTTATACATTTTCTTATTAAACTGGAATCTATTGCTAGATGGCATTAGATATTTTTGAAAATATATTTTATTCCCAATTTTTATTTTCTAGTTCACTTTCTGTTGACTGTTGAGCTTCATATATTTTAATGTGTGTTTATTCTTTCGTCTTATATTTGTTTTAATTTTTTTTTTTAATTTTTCAAATTTTTTTTAACAATTACTTAGAAAAATTTTAGATTGAAAAGTATTTTCGTCACTGATGATGTCTGACGGTTAGTATCACTGACCATAGAGGGATACACTTATCATTCACTATGTCTGAAATATCTTTATTTTCGAGACCGGTTCATTTCTAATATAAAAAATACACATAGAATTAACCGTTCGATATTAGTGTATGATTTGGCAACAGGGCAGACGCAAAACTGATACAGTAATATTGAAAACTCGGTGAAACTATACATTATGAACGCAAAAATGATCTGCTAATATAACCGAATATACTTGGAAGCCAAATGATCTATTTAATGAAAGAACGCAAAAATGATACATAAATGTAAAAAAGAATATACGAAAAAAAAGTTGAAAAACTTAAAAAATATGTACGAATTCGAATTCAGAGAGGTCGTTTTTAGTCAATATACTTTACAGGAATCTGTACAAGAGCAGTATTTCTAGGAGACGCATTTTCACACCACCTTTTGAAAGGACGCAAAATTGTTACAAGAATGTATATATATATATATATATATATATATATATATATATATATATATATAACATAAGTACATTAACTTTTCACTAGTTTATCTTAATTTTATGCCTATAACAGTAACTGTAAAAATATTACCAATCTTGTTGTATTCTATATAACTTGTAACATTACATAACCTACTCCCAATATAATCAAAATTCTTTTTAATATAACTAATACATAATTTAATGAATATTTTTCACAATATTTTGTATCCTTTGGAGAACCGTTAAATAATTGACTACCCTTACAAAACAAAGATTTCGATTCCTTTAAATTATCATACCTTTCTACCACCATACAATTTACACTACGTGTGTTATAACCATGAGTATCTCGGACGAAATTCAGTTTATCACATAAATACTTTGGAGCCACACCGTCCTTTATTTTAAATATAAATTGTAGCGATTTTAAACTTTAACGTTTAAAAATTTAAAACATTTAACATTGTGTCAATAGGAGTATAGGTACCTGTTACATTTTAATATTATCCTCATAGCTTTGTTTTGCATCTTTTGTAACTGTTGTATCTCATTGTTATTTAAATATAGCTGTAGTGTTGCACAATATTCAAAATGTGGAGCTATTACAGATTTATATACTAATATTCTTGAGAACATTGATAAATAATTTGAAATTCTACGTAAAAAATGTCTTCTTTGCAACTTTTTTAATAATGTAGTCACTATTACATTTGAGAGTCAAGGATTCATCTATTAACAAACCAAGGTATTTCATTTCAGAAACTTTTTCTAATTTTTTATTAAGTATTTAATACAATACTCTCCCCAATTTGTAGTCGGCTTAGTACATGTTTTTTGCCGAGAATCATATATTTATATTTGTCGATGTTTACTTTTAAGCTATTCTCACACAACCACACGAATACATCTTTTAAAACTTGGTTAATAGCATTACTAACCTCATTTACATTCTCTCCATACAAATACATTAAGGTGTCATCTGCAAATAAATGTACCTTGCAATTTTTTATAGATTTCACTATGTCGTTTATAAATAGTACAAATAATAAAGGTCCTAGCACTGCGGTACTCAAGTCATTATTTACACACTTTATAAATCATGTTTTTTTGTTTTCTCTCCGTTAGGTAGGATTCGATCCATTCAAGTACAGTCCCCCAATGCCCATTTTTTTCTAACTTTGATACCAATAACTTCCGATTTACCGTCTCGAATGCACGTTTAAAGTCTAAGAACACTGCCACTATGATTTGATATTTACCTATTGTCTTAACCCATTCCGATATAATGAACTAAAGTGCCGTAGATAGCAAAGAAATGAACAAATCCGAGAAACCAAATGATTTTAACTTATTGAAAAAGAATACTGTGGTCTTTCAAAGGCTTTAGAGAAATCTATATACCCGATGTTAACGGAATCATTAGACAAGCCAGAGTTTTTAAGATGAAAGTTTTAAACTTGGCAGGGGTAATATATACCAAAAACGGACAATTTTTCATTATTTGACACGTTTCCATCACTTCCGGTTTCCCTGAAAATGACCCCAACTTTGAAATTTTAAGCAGAACACCCTTATTCTGTATATTCTTACATTTTTGGATTCCCAAGACGATTATAAGTATAATTGCATAGTTTTAAAAAAAGTTTGAGACTACTTGATATTTTAGTGCTGCTTTTATTTTTGCATCTAGAGTACAGTGAATGCATTTAAATCAATCAAATGGACCAAAATGAGAAGAGAAAAATATACACGTGAGATTTTTCGAATTGGTTTAATAGCTACGACCAATCAAAATTTCCGAAATCACTAATTCGTAAACCAATTAGAAAAATCTCACGTTTACATTTTTTTCTTATCGTTTTGATTGATTTGAGTGCATTCACTGTACTCCAGATTCAAAAATAAAAATAGCCCTAAAAAATCAAGTAGTGTCTAAATTTTTTAAAATTATGCAATCTTACTTAAAATCGTCTCCGAGAAATCCAAAATCGTAAGAGTATGCAGGGTGTTTCACTTAAAATTTCAAGGTTATACTTTTATATATATATATATATATATATATATATATATATATATATATATATATATATATATATATATATATATATATATTATCACATTTAGCAACATTATAAATTATTTTAAAAGGTTTTAATTGTTTTCAATAGAATAAAATAAAATTCAGATAAAATGCAGATAAATAGCGGTACAAAAACAGAGTGCAAACGTGCAGTAAAAATAAAAGGTTTAATGAATACAGTATCATGCATACATTTATAAATGAACATTTCCAGAAAATAATTTTAATTTAGTTTTAACATATGTGTAGTAGAATTAAGTATTTATTGTTCATTTCAAAGATGTAGTTAGTTATAAGGTATTTGCAAAGCCAAATTGGCCATAAAACTTAATGAAAAACAAATAAAAAAAGCAAGAAAAAGGTGTTTCAAGTCGAAGTCCTGGATCTTCACTGGCAGAGCTGACGAGAGAACTATTGTGTATTTCCTGTCATCGAAAAGGTGTCACCAATGTAGTCTCACATAAAAATTTCACTTCGATCAACTTCAGTAGTATCAAAAGTTGCATAATTTCAGGGGAAAGATTTCACCTATAAAAAGAGACAATTGTTATAGTATAAACTTGTAAAAGGGGAAATTTATGAAAAATCTAGCACAAAATCAATGTAATTGAACTTTAGATAAAAGTTAAGAAAGCAACATTCAATAAACAGGGGAAAATATTGTAAATTATATAAAAACTTTCGTAACGAAATATAAAAAGTGCATGGTCTGTAAAAGTAAATATGAACTGAAATAAAACTTACCAAACAGGGGTGCAGTAATGTGTTTAGATGAATGCCATAATAATTTGTCCAATATTGGGGTAGAAACATAAACATTTCTTGATTTTTGTATGTGTGACAGCGTAGTTGAACCATATTTTCATCCAAAACTAAGCAGAAAATCGATCGATGTGGAGAGACATGCCATTAGGACAAAGAAGACACTCAGTGCTTCGTGTGTGAGTGGGGGGTAGTTCAAGACACCTTGTTAAAGTGTGGTAAAAAGGGCAAAACCAATTTCGACAGCCTACAAAAATGTAGAAACAAAAATATTAGTTTTTGAGCAAAGTTATATGTTAATTTAGATATGAAAAGATTTGTTATGAGTAGTTAATAAGTTCTAGTTATATAAAAAGGAGTTTGTTTACAGTTATAGGGCACTCGTTAAGAAAATTTTATAAAATGAGACGTGAAAGATAAAAACTTTAATACTGAACGTAACACATGCTAATATACAGAAAATGCTCAGGAAAGCATCAGGAAAAAGAAAATTGTATTAAAAAAGGCACCAAAATGTAGTATAAAAGTTTTTATTTTCAAAATATAAAATATTTGACACGAAAAATAATTTGCGTCACAAGTAGTCATTTGTTTTTGAAATTTGGTGATTTTTCTATATATAAAATTAGAGGAAGCAGAGAGAAAAAATTGAATTGATTGGTTGTTATTGAATAAAAAAAATGAGATTTTAAAAAATTTTCTAATCGAATTAAATGAAAATAAAAAGGAATGTATCAAGTAAAATCAATGGTAAAATGTAAAGATTTGTAAATAAAGAGTACAAAATAAGAATTCATGACATAAAAATAAATAAACAGCGAAACAGTGAAAATTTGCAAGTACTTACCTGGTATAGTTAATCCAGCTGGGGATAAAGTGTTGGAGGCTGTGGAACACTAATCACATCACAAAACAGGGAAAAAGCACCTGGAAATCACCAGGAAGAAAGTAAACACAATACACAATTTCAGTAGGAAGTTTGAGCGGCCATATTATTTGAAACTTAAAAACGTGGAAACAGCTGATGTAGATTTGGTGAGAAGCTAGACACTAAACGACACAGTTTAGCCAAATGCAGCGATAAAAATTAAATAAGGTAAGGTATTCTAAATTTGGGTGGTTAATTTAAGATATTTTAGTAATTTTGTTTGTTAAAATTTTAGAAAAAATAAATTAAACAACTCCTTATTATTTTCTGAGGTAATTTTTTAGAACACGCACTTCTAAGATACCACAAAACCAATTATACCGACACACTCTAGACATCATCAGATGTTCGTAGCACAGTGTCATATCTTGTGCAAACAACCCTAACTACCCTTAAATAAAACAATAAGATTACAACACTTGACATAATCCACCCTGTATTCATTCATACGGCTGTCTGGGTGTGTTGTATAAAAACGCCGTCAGATGTCGCACAACATTCGACTTGAATAGAATAAATTAAAGGGCAAGGGGAAGATATTTGCAATATCGTATTTTTGTACTATGTTTTAGGGCAAGGGAAATACGTAGATGTTAATAGTTACTTTGTACCTGCGCTGTCAACCCATAAGGAGTCATATAACGGCGTTTTTATACAACACACCCAGACAGCCGTATGAATGAATACAAGTTGGATTATGTCTAGTGTTGTAATCTTATTGTTTTATTTAAGGGTAGTTAGGGTTGTTTGCACAAGATATGACACTGTGCTACGAACATCTGATGATGTGTAGAGTGTGTCAGTATAATTGGTTTTGTGGTGCGTGTTCTAAAAAATGACCTTTTCTGAAAATGATTAGTTTCTTTGTATGAATGTGTACTGATTTTGTGTGTAAAATTTGAAATTATGCTATTATTGATAGAACCATTGAACCTGCATCCTGAGAAAGAGTAAAAGAAAAATTTAAAACAGTAAGTAAAACTTTTAAAATAAAATCTGAGTTAGTTGGGTATAAAAGGGCATACATAAAAGCAAATATAAATTTAAAATAAATAAAGGCGCCAATTTTCATAAATTTTAATTAATAAATCACAACATTTTCAATTTTACAACAGTTTTAATAAATCAAGTCACACTTTTTCAAATTTTAAAATCAACAAGCATTAATATCATAACAATATATATATATATATATATATATATATATATATATATATATATATATATATATATATATATATATATATATATATATATATATATATATAAAAGTTTTCCATTTTGAAAACTTTGGAAACTATGGCTTGTCAAATAATTCCGTTGACACCCGGTATATGTTCGTAAATATTGATTTGCCCTCGTATATTATTATAGATACCATCATATTGGGAAATTTCAAAAACTATGGCAAAATTGCACGATACATTTCAACAATTACCTTCGTTTTTCAAAATCTGAGAAATATCTCAGATTTTAAACACAAATTAAAAAATAATTTGAACAAGTACGCAGGCACAATATTAAATAATGAATAACTTATTTGTTATTAGACATAAAATTATAAATCCGCCAGTATATTCAGAAAGAACAAAGTAAACTTTTCTTAAGAGCAAATACAAAATTTTGATTTGGGTTCTCGTTTCGGAGATAGGAGGGAAATGCAAAAATTGTCTAAATTGAATTAGATTTCAAACAGAGATTTTGCCGTTTTAAGTTTCGCTCTCTCGCAAGCTCTAATTTATATATATATATATATATATATATATATATATATATATATATATATATATATATATATATATATATATATATATATATATATATATATATATATATATAATTGAAAATTATAAAAAAAATATTCGCTCTACAAAACGTTTTCTGTAAAGTACTTTATTTAAAAAAATCGTAAGCTCTAATTTATATATATATATATATATATATATATATATATATATATATATATATATATATATATATATATATATATATATATATATATATATATATATATATATATATATATATATATATATATATATATATATATATATAATATATTTGAAAATTATAAAAAAAATATTCGCTCTACAAAACGTTTTCTGTAAAGTACTTTATTTAAAAAAATCGTAATTTGTCTCTTTTGTTACTGCCTAACTCGTTTTTAACTTTAGTGACTTTTTGCACATCACATTTTTGGACGCCTAGGAATTTTGAAATATCAGTAGATACAAAAGCATTCGTTTTATATAAAATTTCAACTTGTAACAATGACACCCATAAGATACTAATAATAGTGCAGTTGCGACCTTACAGTCAATAATTATGTTCTGGATGATGGGACTCTGTCTTTGCGCCTAAAAAAAAAAAAAAAAAAGAAAACCCCACAAAACTCGTTACAAATAGCATATTGATCTGCTAATAGAATTATAATTCTCCAGAACATGCTGCCCTTAAAAAAATTTTGAAGTAAATAATTTCTAAGAGCGAAATGACTTATACCGGCGTGTTTTCTTCTTTTAGTCCCGCTCATTTATTTCCCAATGTCTTGATACAAATACTAATCGGCATACCACTGGAAATGGTTCATAGTTGGAGAGTAATTGTAATTTATGTGGCTGGAGCTCTCGGGGGATGTTTAGCTCATGCAGTAATAGCACCCAAAACAGAATTAGTTGGAGGAAGTGGCGGTTTTTATTCCTTTTATACTGCCCACATAGCTACTGTGATAATGGTAAGTATTTATAGTCATACAAATTTAACAGCAGTAAAATTCTAAAGACTATTTCCCACACATTATAAGAACCAATGAAATAGCAAGATACTGAAAATTTGGACCAATAAGAACCAACTTTCAGCGAAAATTGCATTCCAAGTGAAAATTTTACATAAAATGACAGCGAAAATTGCACTGGGCTTGACAGCTCAAAATGTCAGTTGAATCATATTTCTTGTTCTATGTTTTGTTCTGGAAATAGTCTAATAATTAATAAATGTATTTCGTGCGTTAAAAATAATCTGAAAATTCAGCATTGAAAGCGTGTTGTAAATATCTCTCACCATGGTTCCGAGGATATACAGACTATCTGATTATAAAGGCCCCGAGCCGTATTACATACCATATAAAATGCATATATACTTTGATATATATCGCGACATACAGCGTGTGTATTGATTTATTAGACATGAATCTCTTAAATGGCAATATTGGAATATAAACCAGAGGTAGACAAGCCGTCGCTGGTCTGCGTTAGTGTTACCAGAGCAGAGAATTCATACTGCCCAGCAAATATTTTACATAAAATTAGCTATAACTCAGCTTGGTAAAAGACGATTTTACTTATTGAGGTAGTTATGACGTAAAATTAACTGGAAAAATACACTTCCCATAGAAATTTACCTATCGGTTTTACTTTATATTTAAATTTACCTGAATAGTACCAATAAATCTACCTCATACACTATTTTGCTTAAAAGTAGTTTTAACTAAAGCAGCAAGAGAAAACAACCAAAAAAAATCTGCCACAAATTACCTTACAGGTAAATTTCTCTTAAAGTCGAAATAGGTAGTATAACTAGGTAATATTTACCTTTTTTGGTGACTGGAAATCGTCATAATGGTAGAATATTCTAACTAGGTAGATTTTGTTGGAAATTTTACGTAATTTATACCTACAAGCAACCTATTTGGTGACATTTACGCTCCTTTAAAGTAATATTAGGTCGACAACGTCGATAAATTCTACCTAGCTTATCTACCTGTCTTCAACCATTTAGTCAATTATATTTTGTAGTTACATTTTCAAAGGTCAAATTAGCGTAAGACGCCGTATTTTTTTTACCACAGTTGGAAACGAATTGTAGAAAACGTTTTAAAAAATACATAATTATACTTAATATTCAACAAGTATAATAACATACTTTTGGCTCAAACTATAATTATAATTTTTTTACTTGATAAGAGGAATTTTCATATTAATGAATATTTTGGAGGCGCATGATTATTTTTCGAAGTACAAGCGCTAATTGCACGGAAAATTGTCTGCGCATTAATTTCAACAACCGAGAACTTCTGATACTACGCAATGAGGGCTACCGCGCTTGAATACACCAAGTGAGACGTTAGTGTACGAAAAGGTCAATGTCACTGGACGTTAATGTTTACTATGGATCTTTAACGCTAATTTTTAGTAACTTTTATAAAAATTAGCTGAAAAACATTTAACACAATGATGGCAGAAGGGGAAGTGGTAATTTACTTGCTCAGTAGGGAAATTATTGTACTTATCAGAGGTGTCTTATGTCATTAAAGTTAGGTTATATCAAGAATGAGCATGATGAAAACTACGAATGTATACGATTATTACTTACGATTTCTAAATTTCGACGTCGTCTTATTCTCCACTTATGTCGATTCATCGTTGCGTCAACGTAAGTTTTACTTAAATATGATTAATTCCAATTTTGCGACTAAATTTATTATACATAATTTATGTAGTTTCGACCGCGACGACAAATTAAAACAAGTTTGCTGGATGCGCGCCATACGATGCCAAATTTCAGTCTTCTTTCAATGTACTATGTCTAATACTTTAACACACATAATAAGAGCACAGGTGAAAAACGAATCTGTTAAAAATCACAAAAATTGTAATAGATATATTTTATAGTTACACGACCTGTACTTTGTATAAACTAACATATTTATAAAACAGATTGTCAGTTAAAATCACGTTTAAAAATTGTTGTATTATGGAACAGCGATCTAAGTCCACTTCGATTTATGAATAACCGATCTAAGTCTAGCAAACCAACTGCAATATAAAATAAAGCGGTTTGGGTGGGGTAAGTATATTTCACTATATTGCATATAGGCCTTGTGCCTTTCAGTCTGAGAGAAGAAGGCGTAAACATATGGCATTACTTCATTCAGAATTGATAACTTAGTTGAGTAGTAAAAGCAATAATGAATGAGCCTTTAATAAAATACTGTAATAAAATCAGTAATTTTTCGTCGAAAATTGAAAACGTGAACCTTTCAAAAAATAGTAATCAAAGCAATAATGAGTCATTAACAATATCCCTAAGAAAAAATGTTTTGGTCGCATAAGTTGATAAAGAAATTCGGAATCATATATTTGAAACTGGAGAGCAGTGCAAAAAAACTATTAAAAAAAAATAACATGAGAAACAAAGTATTATTGGGAAGGAAATTAAACTCATTAGAAAACAAAAATGTACAAAATCGACATTTGGCTGGGCTAATTAGTATTCAGCCCACAGACCAAGAAAAGGTGAAAGTGTAGCAAACTTAAGGAAAATTCGTTTCCAAGTGAGAGCAAGAGGCGAAGAAAATAAAGATAGTGATATAGCAAAGTATTTTTATTTCTTAACCAACACTGTAGTTATAGTGTTTAGAAATTATACTGGAGAACAAAAAAATTCAACACCCTTCATTAAATTTCAATGAGGGGTGTTACATTTTCTTTGCTCTTTAGTAGGTATTTTTTGTACCTGTCTGTTATTTTTATTTAAGAGCTTTTTTTTCATTAGAATGTGTTTTTTTTTTTTAATAATATTGTACTTTCAATATTTATAAAATACATAAAATATAAAAGTTATGCGATTAAAACAAGTGAAAAATCTTGATTCTTTTTATAAAAAAAATTTAATATCTGAGTGATATATATCCGATATATACATTTGATATAAATTTATTGTATTGTATTTATAGCATATTTAAAATAAAAAAAAAAAAACGTAGTATTTATAGTCCATTAAGTTCATATTTTCTTTTGTAAAAATTTATTTAGTCAGTGGTTTACAACTTTTCGGAAATAAAATAGTAGTTATACAAATAACACAAACGACTATAAAAATTCGGGCTGTACATTTTATTTTTTTCCTAGGTAACTGATTTGATTTTTTTTCCGGATATAGTTCTCTATTCAAAAATTATTTTTAAAACAATTAATTAGTGTAATAAAAAGTTAATGTTTTATTTATTTTTAGAACTGGAGAGAAATGACCCATCCCCTAGTTCATCTCATACTTTTTGGAATAATGACGATATTTGATCCAATATATAATTACGTATATCAAAGAAATATGGGCGATGTCAGTTACATTGCGCATCTTGGTGGTTCAGTCGTTGGATTGCTCCTGGGAGTTAGTATTCTTAGAAATATGAAAGTCACACCAAAAGAAAATATTGTTTGGTATATATGTATGATAGCCTATATTATAATTATGACTGTACTTATTACTTTTAATATAGTTTTGTAGCGAGCATTGATTTTTTATTTTAGTTAATAATAGTAACAATCATTGGTAATTAATTTAATACAAGTTTTTGAATTTGAAACTAAATTTACAAATAACCGAACCAATTGTATGTACATAAATAGAACAAATTAGTATTAAGTGAAATTATCTTACCTGCTTATTGATTTTCATCTTTTCCTTTGCTGTTTCCATGGGCGCCGCTAGACAATTTTCAAGGAGAGGGGCAAAAATAATATGCATAATTAATAAAAGTGAAATAAATTTAAAAACAATCTCTCACCTCCCTGACGGTTCCTATAGCTGTTTCCAAAAAATAATGTGTTCTGGAAATACATATATTTTTATTTAAAAAATGGGAATGAAACTCTCAAATATAAAATATATTTTATTGACAAGGCTAATAAATACAAAAAAAATAGAAATTATGTATATAAGTAAACCCGAATAAATGATACCTTGTAAACATACACAATACACATATAGTGAGAATTTTTGAAAATCTCAAAACTATGTTTGCTAAGGCACTAAAACACTGTTACTTTGTACTAAGTTTTTATTACTATTTAATTCGAAACTAGGAAGAATAATTATTTAAAAAAATACTTTAACGGTAAATAATAATAAGCGACATTTTATAAAAATAAGTAGATGTACGAAATTAAGGATTGAGGAGTTACACCCATTTAAGCACTAGATATGAGAAAAACACTAAGTGCACATTTTTAACAAGAATTTAATGGTCAAAAATTAGTTTTGAGACCTCTTACTGTTTTTGAGATATAGGGCAAAATTTATTTTTGAAACCTCAGTAACTCATCTGATTGCAAATACATAAAAAAGCAGGAAGATATTTTTTGTTATATTTTTAGGTATCCATAAATTACTAATTGTAAAAAATGAGTATTCCAAAATTAAAAAAAAAATTGGTCTGTCTCGAAAACTGACATCAACGTTTTTTTCCTTTCGATTCTTCTCGAAAATTGACCCCCAAATGATGCAATCAGCATTTGTCCATCTATTGCGCAAATGGGTGTAATTCTTCATTCTAATCAATTTGGGACAGGGGCGGTTCTACGGGGGTCCTAGGGGGCCCAGGCCCCCCAATTTCTTGAACTACATTTATAAAGCAAATAAGTTAATTGCATTAGCAACAAGAAATTGCTATGAGCAAGGTTAGTTGGACACAATGATTTTATGCACAATGTGCAGAAAGTGTATGGATTAGCTCGGCCCTTGCGATATCCAATGTAAATAGCTAAGAAATACATTTTTGAGGGTATATGACGTTACTGTGAAATTTGTATCACTGTTATCTCAAAAGATATGCGGTCAAGGTCATTATTTTTTAATGGCAATAGAGGTAGTTTTGGTATTTTCTGATTACCTACAAAATCGTGTCATCAGTGTGGGATTTGTATAAGAAACATTTTGAAAAAAATAATTATTGCAACTTTGAACCGAATAATTTAAATCAAATGAAAACTGTGACTTAGGCTCTGCCTACAGGATAACATAAAATTGTTATGAAACGAGACTAAAAACAATTATTGGAAACCTTTACAAAGTTTTTAAAACTTTGGTTTTATTTTTTGGGCCCCTCTATTTATTTGGGGTCTAGAACCGCTTCTGTGCACACATATAATTTTAAGATTTCAAAGGACAATATTTAAAAATAGTAAAGTAGGTATGTATATATCATACGTAATATAATATCATAATATAATTAATTATAAATGGATATAATACTCGAGATGGTTTTTTTTTCTGAGATTCAAATGGGAGTTTTGCACATATAACATATAAAACAGATGGAAGAAACATAATTAAAATTAAAAAACATCATTCTGTTAAAAAATTAAAAATCATAAAATATAAAAATGTTACTTATGGTCTTTTTCACTACAATAGAGGGTAATAATAGTGAAGCAATAAATTCATGGATGCAACAATTTTATTTCCTACATAAGATTAAACACGATAGCCCATATTATATCTGTTAGGTAGTTAAAATAAAATCATTATTTTTCTTAAATAACAAAATAGAAGATTTTACCTGTAAAACTGTGTATCTAACCTAGTAAGGAGGTATAATTTAATTAATAAAATTTAATACCCTACTAATATTTTATATGTATTGTACGTAATGAAAATGGCCAGCAGTTCTACTACTCCAGTAGAACAGTCAAAAATGTGTGCATTATCAGTCGATAAAAACATTGTACTGAATATATATGGTGCATGACACCATCAGAATCCCTCAACGACTGTTGATAGTACCATTAAAGATACTGGATTTGCTAATATAAGTCGAAAAAGACTGTGACAAACTTTTTGAGGATTGAACTTTAGATTTTAATTTTAGTGAATTGTTCTTCACTTCACCTGTATGACATGCAATTATTTATTTATTTTATTAGGAAATCGTGTTAAAATACCATGGATTTACAATCGCCATCACAAAAAAAAACAGTACTTAAAATGTAGATGACATTAAAGAAATATTAAAGTACACATAATAAAAATATAGTGTAAAAAACCTATTTTACAATATCGCGGCTTACATAAACCCTTGTTATACACAACAATAAATATAAATATAAAACTAGTGTGATGTATACAATATAAAAATAAATGTGATCTTATACAGTGGATATTTTCAGTCTCAAATTTCATTTAATTAATAGAATAAACGTTCAGTAAGATATTTTTTATCCTTTCTTTGTATTGCTTTAGCGGTAAGTCTTTAAAATGAATTGGTAGTTTGTTGTGGCTCATAAGACAATACCAAGTAAGTATCTCATCTTAATCCGATACGGGCATATATTTGCCACGTGAACTATAAAAGTAATCCCCATAAACATCTTGTACCCTTAAAATCAGGTAAATCTTCTATTTTTACTTGGTCTGTCTAATGAAAAAATAACACAAACTGTTACATTTTGGTTGACTCAACCAGCCCTTACTATCCCCTAACATAATGATTTATTGTTCCCTCTCTCTCTCTCTCTCTCTCTCTCTCTCTTGTAGTGAAAAAGACTATAGGAATATGAATGTGAAATGTTTTCCAACAAAAAATCCATTCCTTGCCAAAATTTCCACATTTAATTTTTAACATATTTTTGCAGATAAAGTCATATAAAAATGCTAAAAGGTGTTTCAAAAAGAGCGCAAGATTTGAATTGCGCGCCAGATTGGCTGTCATGATGTAACAAGAATATGACATGCCAGGTCGATATAGGAGACAGATGGGAGTTGGTAAACATGGATCATTACTCGATAGAACAAAGCGTCCTGATTGTTAAACATTATTATCAAAATGATGAAAGTTTGAATGCAACGATTCGTAAAGTGCGTCCAATTTTCGGTTGAAATAATGTTCCTCATTCATCTACTGTGAAAAGAATAATCGAAAACCTCAAAAGTACTGGGTCGGTTAGTGATGTGAAACACACGACACGAGCTCGTAGAGCTCTTTCAGAATAAAACATCTCGCAGATCGCGAGAGCGTGGCCGAAAGTCCAGGGACGCCGATTCGTCATCGTGCACAAGAATTGTTACAACAGCCACTCTTTAGCGTATTCTCACTAAAGATTTGCATATCCATGCCTACAAAGTCCAATTGACTCAACAACTTCTGCCAACAGACCATGCACAGACCAATTGCATCCTTGAACAACAAGAAGTGAATGCTGATTTTGCGGACAAAATCATTTTCAGTGATGTGGCCCATTTTCACCTTGATGGCTTCGTTAATAGGCAAAACTGCCGCATTTGGGGATCAGAAAATCCACGAATGATTCATGAGAAAGCAATGCATTCAAAACACTGTTTGGTGTGCATTGTGGTCTGGAGGAATCATTGGACCTTTTTTCTTCGAAGACGAGGTAAGTAATGCAGTAACGGTGAATGGCGAACGTTATGATAACCCAGTTTTTTGTGCCTCAATTGGAAGATATTGCTCTCAACAACATATGTTTTCAGCAGGACGGTGCCACTTGCCATACTGCCCGTGAAACATTGACGGTCTGTCATCTCTCGGCTTGGTGAACAGAATCGGCCGCCACGCTCTCGCGATTCAACACCTTTGGACTTTTGGCTGTGGGGTTATCTGAAGTCACAGGTTTATGCTAACAAGCCCGCGACCACCGAATCATTGAGGGCCGAAATTAGACGTTATATCAACGAAATACCGCCACACGTCAACACCGTTATTCAAAATTTCGCCAAAAGGGTACGCATGTGCCAGCAAAGCCGTGGCGGCCATTTACCAGATGTGTTGTTCCATACATAACTCCTAAATGTCTACATTATAACTCAGTAAATATTTCAATACTTTGCTACAGAAAACCATGTTTTATTGAACGTTGAAATATTGCGCACCTATTGAAACACCTGTTATAAATGAAATCAGCCTATTAATTTATATCACCGTGATGTTTTAACAGTCATTTAAAACATTAAGCCACATTTTTCGATATTTTATTAATTTGAACTTACTATCTATGATATAATGATTGTCATTATACGTAAAAAATAATTACATATTAAGTACATTTTCTGCAAGTAAACAGTAAAAAACCTATTAAAATGCTCACAAACCCTTGGTACTGTTTCTAATTATCTCTGCTGAATATATCTCTTTTGGAAAATAACTTGTCCAGGCCAAGTTCCAAATAATACAAGTTACCAACAAAAAGCTGTACGTTATCATCGAAACCCACCAGATCACCCTCTCGGTTTTGGTAACACTGAGATTCTTTAAGACGTTTATCCCTACTAGAAGCCCTGCCAGAGCCCCTGCAAAATGAGCAGCATAACCTATGTGTTCATTGATATCCAGTACATAGCGGTTGTATATTGACGTCCCAATATCAGTTCCGGCAACTATAAGGAAAACAAGGAGTTGAGCACTAGGAAAAGCCATTTCTCTCCAATTCTATAAAAAATAGTTTACGTGTTATTTATTTAGATTTTAGGAAATATAAGAACTGACTTAAAATAAATTTGCTAACTTAATTGAAAATATTTCTTTCAATTCTTACATTCACATACTTGGTATAATCTTCAAATTCTATATTTATAAGAAATTCACTTACCATAATAATAGAAGCTATATGTGCGGTAACTAATGAATACACTCCACCACTAGCCCCTGCAAGTTTTACTGAAGAATCAACGATGGAAGTACCCAAAGATCCAGCAAGTACTCCAGCGAAATACACTATTAGTACCCTCCACCATTTGTGAACCATTTCTAAGGGTATGCCCAGCAGAATCTGAACAAGAAGGTTAACTACCAGATGGAAGACTCTAAAAAAGAACAAATGAAACATAAAAAAAAGTTGAGATCTTGGGTAAATATGGATGACTTAGGTACATAATTTTTACATTGATTCAATGTCCCATTCCAATATTGCGCAGGTCTCCTTATTTAATTTTAATGACTATACTAAATTCAAACTTGAACCATCATTAGCAAGCTCACGTACAATACAAGACAACACTCGCAAACGATACAACACAATTTAATACATTTATAAATAGGTAAATAACCAGGTAATGTGACCAGTCGTTAGATATTTAAGTGGTCATTTTTAACATTCAAAAGCAGGTTGGAAAAAATCCTGATTTTTCTTAAAAAATCAAAAATCAATGATTTTTATTTAAAAAATCAAAAAACCAGGTTTTTATGATTTTAATGATTTTTTTTTTCAGTTTTACTCTAATTTTTTGAAAACAAATTCTCTAACTACCAATTTGCACATATAAATTATTTACGTCACTGAAAAAATTGTCTATGTGGTTTATATTTTCATACAAACAATAAAAAAATCAGCATCTTCCTGGCGGTCGGTTTCATTAATTTCATAGATGCCGAGGTGACGCGCGACGGTCGCTTTCAATTGGCTGTTATAAATTGTCTGCATAATAGAATATAAAAGGGATGATAGTTCGTAAGGAACTTCATTTGACAAGTTGTATTGAGCCTGTGCCCAAGTTAATTAAAAGTGAAGAAGTGTAAAATAAAAATGAGGGGAAGGAAGAAAGACGAAATTTGGGATTCTTTTACAAAAAAAAAAAACAAAAATGAAAAACCAGTAGCAGAGCGGTGTGTAAATTTTGCAAAATAGAAATGCAAGGACTTGTTCAAAGATTTAAAAGGCCATCATGAAAAGTGCAAAACCAAGACATTACCCATAGATACAGAAGTCGCGGAACCAAGTAATGAAGTTGATTTAACTGCAGGTATTCTAAATATAATAATAATAATAATAAAAGTAGTTTATTGGTTTCACCAAAAGGCCATCGACCGAGGTCCTTCAGCCTGTTACAACTGTTTAAAATAATTTACATACCATTTCATTTCATTACAATATAAATATCTGTATTAAAAAAAAAAACTAATATAGATTTGTTTCATTGTATATTATTCAATGCGGTAATGTGTTCCCATAGGGTTAGCTCTGGAAATTTTCTTCTGCTAGGTAATTCTTGTTCTCTTATTTTGCAAAGGGGTTGTATTATTTCTGTTATTTATTTCCTTAACAAATTTTGTGGTTACGGATTGTAATCTTTGGTTGATTGGTGGATTCTGCTATTTCTAGGCTTTTTATGACTGGTCTTTTTGTATTAAGGTATAGTGGGTGGCTATATTCTAATAATGGACGGCAGAATGTATTATAAATATTATAATACATTCTAATAATGGATGGCAGAATGTATTATAAATATGGGCAGCAGTTTTTTTTGTTGATTCCTTGGTTTTTATATGTTAGGCTGCGGAAGTGTCTGCTTCTTGCAATGCACTTCTTCTTAATTAGTTTGACATGTTTGTTAAAATTAAGCTTATTGTCTATTGTGACTCCAAGATATTTTACTGCCGGTTGACAATATATTGTGCTATTGTCAACAGTTATTGTTGGAGTGTTTGGGGATATATTATGGTTAAACACGATGTATTGAGATTTTAGGGGATTTAGTTTCATTTGCCATTTGTTGAACCACGTTAATGTTCCGTTCATCAGTTGCTGAAGTGCCTCTGCTGTCTTGTAGATGTTCTTGTTATGGCTTACGAGTGCGGTATCATCGGCATATTGGAGAATATACAAATTCAGGTTTAAATATTCTGGTTCTGAATTAAAGTTATATATATCATAACAATATATATTGTAGAGCAAGGGCGAGAGTGGAGAGCCTTGTGGAACACCTTGATGGATTGTAATGTTTTGTGATAAATGGTCATTAATTTTAACTTGAACAGTTCTTCCATATAAGTAGTCTTTGAGGAGAAAAAGCATATATCTGGGGCAGTTGGTTACCATAAGTTTGTATAATATGCCACGATGCCAGACACTGTCAAAAGCTTTATGGATGTCAAGAAAGATGGCAGCACTACATTGACCTCTAAGTTTTGCTATCTGTATGTTAGATGCGACGATTATTAAGGGGTGTACAGTGGAGCACTTTTCTCGGAAGCCGAACTGATACCTTGGGATGACATGTCCTATTTTGTTCTGTAATATCGCTTTGATGATTCTTTCCCATAACAGAAAGTAACGTAATGGGATGAGAGTTGATAACATTTGTGTGGTCGGTGTTAGGCTTGGGAATAGTGATTAAAATTCCATGTTTCCTTTCTGGAGGAAAATAAATGATTGAGACAGTATTCATATGTTCATCTAAATATAAATAATTATTTATTTTATTTAAGGGGATCTCGCGCCACCCATAAAACTAAACATTGAAAACCAAAACATAGTGTGTTAATATGTATGATAAACTTATGTGACAAGGTTTAAACATAAACAGAGTCTTAAAAATGATATTTTTTGCGTTTTCTGTCGAATTTGAAAAAGTATTTTCTCGTCTTCTATTAAAATATAGAATAATTTGGAGTTGAGGACAAGTCTTTATTGAATTAGGCTATTAGGTATTAAAAAAATGAAAAAAAGAAAAAGTTGTTTCTACTTTTTCATTTTTTTAAATTGGATCTAGATTCACGAAATAGACTTTGTTTTTTGGCAAATACAAGAGAGAAATTGTCATAAGCTTTGATCTGAAGTTTCCGCTAAACTCTGTGCATTCATATTTTGGATTTGTCGATCTCTCTGAAAAAATGTCTAAATCCACAGTTATTGAACAGTATATTCACAGACCACAGTATCAATTTTGGTTCCACAAATACAAATAAACCAGTATTGTAAAGAAGACTATACAGTGTGTTTCACTTGAAATGGTAAACACCCCAATAACTTTTTTATTTTGGGTTAAATTTCAAAAAATTTTGTTTCTTTATATGTAACTTTTAACGCTCTTTTAAAGGGTCAGACAACATTTTAGCCTAATTAAAATAGTAGCCTACTGTGATCAAAAATAAAGCGAAAAAAATTGAAAAAATATGTTCGGGATTTTTTTTTCGAAAAAATTTATTGGGAAAAGTTGTTCGGAATCACCTTAAACTCCTATTCCCAAGTAAAAATGAAACCTTTTACAGCAGTTATGTTTTCAGAAGAGGCAATATGCAATGTTAGTGGGTTTCACAAAAAAACATCCCTGATATTGAGAAACTTCTTCCTATACTGAAGCAATTTTTATGTGCTGTCTCTTCATCAGCTTCGGTGGAAAGAGTATTTTCTACATTTGGGCTCGTTCACTCCAATTTACGAAATAAATTAGGAGTGAAGAAAGCAGGACAATTAGTGTTCCTATACAAATTTTATAATGAAAATCAATGTTAATTTTTTTAGAAACTACATGTTTTGTACTAAAATGTTTTTTATTTATCAAGAATGTTAATGGTTGATTTATATTTTGTAATAAATAGTATTTTTATTTTCAGAATAGCCTTTTGATTTAAATTATCGATTAAAATAAAAAAATCACTTGATTAAAATCATGAATTTAAATCATGATTTAAATCAAACGATTTAAATCGGGCGAACCCTGTCAAGAGTAATGCAATTATTGAATTACATTTTTATGAATTTTAAAATGATACTAAATATGTCAGTTAAATGTTAAAAAAAATGTTTTCTTAACCGCCTTTCAAGTCACCGAAGTAACATCCAGAAAATCCTAGGATTTTGTGTTGAGTAAAGTGAGACGAGGCCCTACAGTTTATCGTGGAGTCCGAACCACATCTAAAGCATCGACAGTCCTCTCCCATCTTAATCCAAAACAAATTACAAATAAAATTTCGAACTTGCTCTGCGGCGGATTCGAACCATCGTTATTCGGTACCAAGTAAATAGCTATACGCGCTCTTACCCACTCGGCTACCATGCTATGTTGATATAAATTCAGTAAATTATATTTTTTGCCTTACCTTGCTTTGCACCGTTTCCATCTATATATTCAGTGGTTAAAACACTAATTCACACACACACACATATATTTTTCATTCGAGAACTTACAACATTTCGAACAACCCTTTTTACATCTACTGCAGTAAACATTAAATTTATCTAGCCATAAATAAATGTATTAAACAAATACCAATAAACTTCAATATGCTTACCCGATGTGAACAAACATGTATGTGATATATCTCCATATCTCCCTTCTCCTATTGGGTTCATAAATAAATACAGTCGCAGTAGGACCTGACGCATATTTTGTGGAATCCATTTCAGCTGCTTCATCTATGCAAAAAATTATTATTTCAATCAGCGATAATAAAATCATTCCTACTGGCGGAGGATAACAAGAGTATGCTTCTTCATATTCACCATCAGTTACTGTTCTAGATGGATGCTGTGTCTTTGGTATTATCCAGTTAATATATCTAGAAAAATTATAAAATAAAATATAAATATGACGGAATGATTTTTTTATAGAATTTCTTTTTTCCTTGTAGTTCTACCTACATACTTTTATCTATTTACCTTGTTACATAGTGGCCAAATACATATTTCAGATTCGGGTTATTTATCATTTCATAAAATTCACTAAAATTCAGTTTCTCATCTCCATCATGATCGTGCATTTCATGTATTTTTTTAACCACATACGGAGGGATATCATGTTCATATTCTCGACTTTCCACAAGATTATACAATTCGTTTACGGTGATAAAACCATCTTTGTCCCTATCAAACTAAAAACAAGTTAATTTTTGATAAGTATATGTATAAAAAGTATCAAATACAAAACTATGTTAAAAAAAGCTTACCTTATTGAAAATATTTCTATAAAACTGGTCAGATCTAGTCTTTAATGGAATTTGTGTATTTTCAGTCATAACTGGTCTTTATTTAATAACAGTTAAAGGAACTCAAATAATTATTGATATACCCATACAGGTAAAACCATTTAAAACGAGTCAGTGTAAGGATAACATCACAATGTACTACGATTAGTAAAACGTTTTAACACAATTTTTATCATTATTGTTTTAGGTATCTGTTAAAAAATGTAGCGATGAGTAATGAGGTGGCAAAGTGGAACACAAATGATCAAAAACATAACCTAAAACCGTTGATAGAAGAAACATTTATTTGACATTTTGTTACCACAGAGCGATAAACAGGACCAGACCTTGAACATTGTCCTCAAGTTGTATTTTTTCTTTTGCTTTCCAGACAGCATATAAGCATTCCTTACAGTCATACGGAAATGGCAGTATTTCTAGCAATTTCATTGGTCGTTTTAAGATAGTCGTACGGCATGCGCAGTTACGTGACATGTCAAAGTGTATTAAATCCGTTTGGAATTGTTTGTCAGCAAGGTACTGGTTAGACGATAGAGAAGATACTTGCCGAACACGCGGTAGGTCCAGGGTTCGAATCACAAACTTATTATTATTTTTTTTTAATAAGTATTTTTTAGTTCGTTAGTA
Source organism: Rhamnusium bicolor (assembly GCA_029963845.1). Classification (NCBI taxonomy): domain Eukaryota; kingdom Metazoa; phylum Arthropoda; class Insecta; order Coleoptera; family Cerambycidae; genus Rhamnusium; species Rhamnusium bicolor. Next base: position 64,256 of record JANEYF010000983.1, read on the forward strand.
AGATTTATATGAAGATTACATTCTTTCCTTGCCCTTTATTACATTTTTTCCTTGCCCTTTAACTTTTTTTTTTTTTTAATAAGTATTTTTTAGTTCGTTAGTAAGATTTATATGAAGATTACATTTTTTCCTTGCCCTTTATTACATTTTTCCCTTGCCCTTTATTATAGTTTGTTTATTTTCACGGTGCCGAATTCCCCTTTAAAAATGATATCTGATGAGCACGCCATGCCGTGGCCTTGAAACGGCCAATGAAATTGCTAGAAATACTGCCATTTCCGTATGACTGTAAGGAATGCTTATATGCTTCCAGACGTAACCGCCATCTATGGGTATATGTATATTATTTAATATTTACACGCTATATAGTTACTCGGTGAATTGTTTATGGCATAGGGGAATGTATAACAATTACGATAATAGAATGACATAACGTATAATTTTTAAAGTATCTTAAAGAAAAATACAAATTTTCGTTCCAATTTTACCTTTTAAGCTTTTACCAGATAGGTATTAGATCTCTGGCTTTTCGCTGACAAAGAAAATATCTGTTCCTTCTATTAATACTAGGTGAAAGGGATGATCCAGGAGCTCTCTTAAGGGAAGAAGTGAGCACTTGAAACAAATATTGAAAAGTATTTGCCAGAAATGGCGTGTAACAGAACATCAAGAAAAACGGATCGATGCAACTTTTTTTGTCAGATTTGTATTTAAATATTTTTCTGCAAAACCTCATCTTCTTTCGGTACTGATGTCAGGTCTTAAAACATTGCTTAGGCTCTCATTGGCTTCAATATTCAGATATGGCATATAAACCTAAATTCACCAGATATGGGAGATAGAGAAAGTTCCTTTACATTACTATTAGTAGAAACCTATCAGACAGAGAGTGGTTGTCTCTGCTATCAGAGTATAAAGCTTAAACTGAGACTACAATCACAGCCTACCAAACAATAGGCTGTGATTGTATTGTTTGGTAGGCTGTGCTACAATCATTTAGCATTTCCCTTTTATTCCAATAAACCAAGAACCAGTACTGCCAATGGCATCAATTTCAATTAGGTATCCCCGGAGATGTTCGAAATGATCCTATTTTATCTACATATATGCGCGTTCAGAAACTCGCAATACAGTACAAAATTCATTTTCTGTTGGTTGCTCGATGCCATTTCCGACCAAATTTTATGTTCATCATGTTAGTTATTTACCATCACGTTCGTATTAACCATTAATTACTTAATTTGTAATTCAATTAATTATTATAACACAAGAGAAAAAGTAAAATAAATGACCCATATGCACCTAATACTGGTTGCAGTATTGTTGTCATTCGTAAAAATAAGTACATATGAAAATTATATTGGCAACACTAAAAATCATAAAGTCCACATACGCATTTTATAATATTAAGGTACATTTACAACCAATTCGCTACAGGCACAATTTACTAACAGATTGTGAATTGTGCCGAGATAAAATTTAGGTCATTCATATTGAGTTAGAAGCTGCCATCTGTTGAGATTTTTTAATATTACGTGTGTGCAAATTCAGTTTGATTAAATAATTACAATTATTTAACATAACTTCTAAAAACATCATATTTTCTAATACTAAAAGATCTAATCTTTTAATTTCAAATCACAAGCCGACTTTAAATATAAACAATAAATTTGTGTCGTAGTACGCATGCACAATTTCAAATTCGTGCCGCAATTGAATTGAATATTATCAATTTGCAAGCATCCAATTCAATTCAAGTGCAGTTCAAGGTCGTGCCGACTTAAAATTTTATTGTAAACAAATATAATCAACCAGATATGCTTAAAACCCAATTTACAATCCACCAGCAGATTGTGCCCGTACCGAATTGGTTGTAAATGTACCCTAAAGTTGTAAGCCTGTTAACTGTCAATTTATTCTCATTTAAAATGCTTAAAAATGGAAAATAATAATTTAGTGGAGAATTTATCATAGGGGCCATGGACAAATTTAGAGTAATTACTCTCTTAACAGGCTTACGACTTAATTTTATAAAATGTACATGTGGACTTTATAATTTTTAGTGTTGCCAATCTTACATTATCTAAAATTTATTTAAGATATGTTCGGATATAGGCGAGTCATGACGTCAAAAACAGGGTCGGTGCAAGGGAATATTTGTCATTAATTAAAATATTTTTCAAATTATTACTGCAAACTAATATTTTTCAGTGGCTTACTTTAGGTTCTAAAAATAACTACTGTAGATAGTAAAGTGAAAGTATATTTGCACTAGTAGTTTTCATCAATTGTTTTTCGCTGCACTGCGCACTTATTCACAGTTATTGCCGCGATATGATTCATTACAAGCGAAGTATGTTTGTTATTAAAAGTTGCTCCGTATGTTCTGCTGTTAAAATCCGCCACCGTTCTGCAAAAATCCATATATACGTTAAAAACAAATCTATCTCGACAGATATTATTGGTGCATATTTAAAATAAGAGAACACTCGTAAAGACGCCATATTTATTTGAGGCCTTAAACAATTCGATGAACTATGAGAAAACCAGGACTGTTGCGTAAAACACTTTCTAGTTTTTTGTTTATGTATTCAGCGGTATCTCCAGATAGTTGATACATATACTGTTGAAGCTTAAACACTACTGTCCAGCCGACGAAAGAAGGCCCGCGAGGCAAGCTGGAATATTGCCGATAAGTCACCAGTTTTCTGCGAAACCATGTACTAGAAATATAATATCTCTCCCAAGTTGCGAATGCAAACGATCACAAAAATTTGCCATGCACTAATTCATTATTTATTTCATTTACGCTTAATTGCAAATGGAATGCAGAAATCACAGTCTTTCCACGGGTCTTCTTTCTCCGACCAGACAGTACATTCATCGCATCGATATTACGGTAAATTTTTCTGTTTTTGGTCGACATTTAAGTTGTTCTATAGAGAGGAAAAGGCTTGAGTCTATCAATTATAAATCTTTTTAGACTCTGGGATCGATAATACGCCTTTAGCATTAAATTACAGTACGACTCTTTTTATATCCTGTCAGTATAGGTTATGGAGGTAGTGGCGTATTGGGTAGAAGTTCGTGAAAAATCATTGGCGTTTCGGTATCTTCATAAAGACACTTGGATTTCTTATCGAAGTTCCTGCAGACGGCGCTGGAATGACTCGCCAATATCCGAACACTAACATTTTCGCGCTTTTATTGTAATATGTTCTAAAACAAATATATGTATACGGAAACCGTCACTTCGCCAGCTAAAACTATATGGCGACTCCATAATGTCGTCCAAATCTCCCAGATTCTAAATCCGGTACCTACTAAATGTATATCATTATACTTAGACGTATACTTACATATCTTCATATCTACCAGTTGTTCAAAAAATTACATTACTATAATTTAACGGCACATCACATATAATAATAATATAATAATATAATATATGACTGATTCAAAAAATAGTCAAAATAATAAAATATCCATGCACCTAAACTTGAACACAATCTCATTTCTGACACCATTTTCAAATTATTACCTTTAGCATGAATAAAAATAAGCTAAACGCCGTAGATAAAATACTTATCTTTTATCTTATCTTGACATTAGAAAACGATACCCAGTTCCAATATTTACAACATTATGCTAAGTTAGTTGAAATACCGATGAGATAGTAAAGTTAAAGTTTCTGTGACAAAATTACAAGATGCCTAATCAAATCGAAGAAGCTGTTCCTCTGGAAGAGTTTAACCATCGGTTTACTACGAATGAACGTTACAGAGCTATATTCGACAGAGTAAGTACCTAGTTAAATAATTGATTGATCAAGGTATTGTCTAAATTACTTAATACCGGTAATCATACATTTTAATGATATATGAATCATATTATTAATGGTATTTGTTTTATTAATAGGTGTCTCCTTGTTAAGGCAAAAAGAAATGTTTTATAGCATGTAAATTTTATGTTCATTCACAACCACTACTAATTATACTATTATCTATAACACTTATTTTTACTTAATACCAGCATTAAGCAACCAGCCAACTTTCAAATTTAAACATTCACCTAAAAAATTATTAACAGTCAAAAAGATTCAGGTTTTTATTTAGTAATTAGGTCATACTTATTGTACAATACATCCAATTTAAGACAAAGCAGGTAAAATAATGGGCTTGAGCTTAAAATACATAACTTTGAATATTTTGGTACGTGGCCAATACATAAAGTGTATTTAACGGCTATATTACACACGGTACTTGTTAAATATAGAAAATCTTTCAGTACAGTAAAATTATAAAGATTTTTGTCTCAACCTGGAACCAATTGCGAAAGAATTGCTATGGGTAAATTCTAAACGAAAAAAATTGCTATAACCACGGTAGAGAAAATGTTTCCATAGGATGGAGGTTTACCTTGCGGCTGAATAATGGTAGATTTTTCTCTTTTTTATAGCACTTTTTTATTTAGAATCAGCTGAGATTAATTGTTTTGAAGTTTAGTTCTAGGTTCCTAATCAGTTTCATAACCAATTAATATTCATGGGCGTCACCTCCAAAATTTCCAGAAGCGGAGGAGCAACATTTTTTGTAAATGCGTCTATACTTACCTTTCTTCATAGTGAATACTAGGAAATATTTACCTTTTCGGAGAATGAAGAAACAAATTATCTGAAACATACATAATATAATAACATTAGTTTTTTAGCCCCGCTGCAATATATCGGCATTTGGTATTTGATATCCGCCACAGAGACATCTATGATGTCGGTCGGATAGTAGCTTTTAGACCATACGAGAAGTTTCATACCTCTCACCACTACTCAATTTACCTTAGTTACTATATGACTAGCAGGTTGGCCACTATCATTTGTCTGTTCCATAACCTATGGCATACTGAGGAGAACAAATAAGTTCGAAACCGGTCTATGTCTGGAATTGACAAATGATATTGGTTATCGATCTATCATGATTTGAAGGTGTAATCCAATGCAGGTCGGGGTATTTGCCCGCTGAGTAGTTGTTTCCTTCAAATCATATTTAATAACAGTAGTTTAGTCCACCTGGGCTAGAGGTCGCCGCTCTCTGTACTTGCTTCGCAAGTCGCTATTCGCCACAGAGACATCTATGATGTCGGTCGGATAGTAGCATTTAGACCATACGAGAAGTTTCATACCTCTCACCACTACTCAATTTACCTTAGTTAGTATATGACTAGCAGGTTGGCCACTGTCATTTGTCTGTTCCATAATCTATGGCATACTGAGGAGAACAAATAAGTTCGAAACCGGTCTATGTCTGGTTAGGAATTGACAAATGATATTGGCTATCGATCTATCATGATTTGAAGGTGTAATCCAATGCAGGTCGGGGTATTTGCCCGCTGAGTACTGGTTTCCTTCAAATCATATTTAATAACACAAAAGTAACATAAACTCTAAATAAGACTTTCCAGTGCTGTTTCGAGATTTTTCTGGAACATTCCATTATTAAAATAGACGTGATAGATACATTTTATGGACATCGTCAACTTTATTTTGAACTGATTTACGTGTCGTGAGTTAATGCCAATAACAGGAAGTATGGCGGAGAAACAAACACAAAACTTGTTAGCAGCGTTGTTAGAACGGATAAACGATCAAGAAAGGGTACGAAAAGAAGACAAAGAAGACCAAGAGAGAAAAAGACAGGAAGAAAAGGATGACTTAAGAAAATTGATGGAAGGTCTGGAAATAAGACAAAATGAAGAAAAGAAAGAACAAGAGAGAATAAGACAGGAAGAAAAAGAAGGGCAAGGAAAGGAACGCCAGGAAGAATTAAGACAAATTATGGAGGGACAGCATCAAGTCATGCTCTCGGTCACTGAACAATTGAAGGAAGATGTACAGGCTGAAGTCATAGAAGTTAAAGAAAAATTTAGTGAAAGGAAAGTTTGAAGGAGAAATAACCGAAGTTAAGGAAGAAGTAGCCCGAGTCAAACAATAATTAAGAGAGAAGGGTGGTCAGTTAATACTGTCGTCTGGTGCTAGGTTACAACCACATTCCTTCAACGGTCAATGTTCATGGTCAACTTATAAGAGACAATTTGAGGCAGCTGCACGTTCAAATAACTGGAACCATGAGGAAAAGGCAAAAGCATTGGTATTAGCACTAAGAGGCCAATCATTAGACCTGCTCCAAACAATTCCTGCCGCACAGCAACAAAACTTTAGCATTCTAGAGGCAGCGTTAGAACCAAGATATGGCGACCAACATCTCGCTCAAGTATATCAGGCTCAGGTAAAATCACGCAAGCAACGGGGTGGAGAAAGCCTCCAGGAGTTCGAGGCTGCTGTAGAGAGATTAGCCCATCTAGCCTCTCCTGATGCACCAATAGAGTTTGAACAACAATTAGCAGGTGGTGCATTTATTGATGGAGTAAGAGACCAGGAGGTTAGGCGAATCCTTAAGTTAGCTAGGCACAAACGAAGTAATGAGGCCCTAGTACACTTGAGATTGAGGCTGCCTATAAGAATACCACACAATCAGACCAGAGATTGCGAGCCATGGCTGTGGAAGAGACCCCGGCAGATAAAACCATGCAAGTCGTATTAACTGAGTTACAAAAGTCGATCGCACAACTATTGATAAAGATGAATTCCCAAACGAGAAGAGAACAACAAAATAGCGGTAGCCCGAATGGAGGTATTCGCTGTTATAAGTGTGGCAAATTGGGCCATATTAAGAAGAACTGTCATGAGCTCAACATCCAAGATGTAATATCCGAAGTACAAAAGACCATGCAACTACTGATAAACTCGAATCTCCAGTCGCAGCAAAGTAGTGGGAGACAGAGTGGAGGCGACAAGCGCTGTTATAAGTGTGGCAGAGTGGGCCATATTCAGAGTAACTGTCGTTAGCGCAGCCCTGTGAAGATAAATGTTGCAGTAATGGAGAAGCCGCAGGAAAACTGGCGAGCTAGTGCTCCGGGGAATGTGGCACATGACCTTTTCCAAAAGACCATGTCAGAAAGACTGCAAGCCTTGCCACCATGAGAAAAAACAGCGAAATGTACAAATAATGAAGACCGTTAAGATTGATGTTCCGGATTATCGGACAAAAGAATCGTTAAGGGAAGCACAGTTAAACGATAAGGAAACTAGTCCTATTCTGAAATGGAAAGAAGGAGGAACCCGACCCGATTGGAAGGAAATTTCAAACAAATCAGTGGGGCTGAAGGCTTTATGGGCACAATGGGATTCCCTTAGAGTAGAGGATGGACTGCTGAAGAGAGCGTGGGAAAGTCCAGATGGGAGGAAAGTTACTTTGAAATTGGTAATCCCCAGGTGGCACGTAGCAAATGTATCTCAGGAAGTGCATAATGAAACGTCTGGCGGACATTTTGGCATCAACAAAACCCTGACAAAAGTAAGAGAACGTTACTACTGGGTAAACAGTCGTCAAGATGTAGAGGCTTGGTGTCGCCAATGTGAAGTTTGCGCTGCAATAATGGGGCCACAAATAAGAAATAAGCAATATAACGCCAGGGCTCCTTTTGAGCGAATTGCAATAATAAGTGATCATATGAAGGCTCGTTATGATCTTAAGGCTAATTCAGGAGGGTACCAGGTAGGAGAGTTGGTTTGGTTATATAACCCAGAACGAAAGAAAGGCAGGTCCCCGAAGCGTCACCCGCCCTGTCGTCACCAGACTAAACGATGTTGTATATAGAATTCAGCAAAGTCCAAAATCCAAGATGAAGGTGGTGCATACAGTGAGACTAACCAAGTATGCAGAAAACAATGGATTGCCTGATCGGGACGTTCAGGCTTAAGGAGGGGGCAGTGTTACGCCACTGGACTGTGTAGACTGGTTAGATGAGACTGGTATTGTACGCGAACGACCGGGAATATTCCGGAATGCTCTAGACCGTATGAATGGATGTATAAATAAGACGCACGGTGGGCCGAAACTCAGTCTTAAGTTGAAAGTGAATGAGTAAAGAAGAAATAAGAAACTTATGTGTTTAATTGTGATTATAGTTAAGACAGTCATTAATTTATTGTTGTTAATTATTAATTAGTCAATAAAGTAGATAGTAAGTGTTACCTGGACTTTCAATCAACGAATCTACGAGTATAGGTGTTTGTGTGGATAGCAAATATGTAACGGTATATTTAGAGTACTTGGAATATGGATGACTTAAAAAATTGCAATAAAATTTGTATATGAATGTTAATTTAACCATTATTTAAAAAATATTTGGCATTATAATTGATTAACCTTCATTATAGGACCTACCTATCCATATCACAGTAAATACCAAAGTATGAGCCCTTACTGGGCCTTTATTGGGTCATCGTTTTCAATAAAGGCCCGGTAAAAGCCCAGCAAAAGCCCATAATTTTGTGTTTACTGGAATATTAATGAAAAATATTCATTATCGTGGAGTCGCACCTTCCTGCACCTCCTTGCTGACGCCAATGTTCATAATTCACTTTCAAACGAAGATAATTGCAAAATAATCAAATGCAGACTCCATTTAGGATTTAAGTGTATTGATTTTAACCACGAATATCTCGAGAACGATATGGCAAAATAATTAAAAAAAAAAGTTTAATATTCTTTTTTTATAAATCACAAATTAAAATTTGAATGATTTATGTTATACTGTTACAAAGATTTATTAATTTATACCAAAAGTGAAGGCAGGTAACCATTTTAACGATACTCTCGTCACGCTAAACACTAATGAGTCACATCTCTAAAGCCACGAAGGTATTACTTTTAAATACACTTTTACAGGATGATGAAGGCATTAAAAAAAGCTATCGTAAAATAGCTAAAGTTATTCCAGGTTTTAAAGAATGAGACCCAACTGACAATAACAATTATCTATCATTCCATTTTTCGATAAAGTTTTAGAAATTCTATTAAAATGTAGGTTAACGATGTAATTTGAATCCAATTCCTTATTAAATAAATGATTTTTAGTTTGAATTCAGTATTAACCGCTCAACAATAAAAGCTATGTCTAGTATTATTAGTAACGTGGTTGATAGCTTTGAGGAAGGTTTGGTAACCTCCATTACCTTATGTGAGCTTAGCAAAGCTTTTGACTGTGTGTCGTATTCAATACTGGAGACAAAGCTTGAATTCTATGGAGTAAGAGGCATCTCACTTGATCTTTTTAGATGTTATCTATTGAACAGAATTCAGTGTGTCTGTAAATAATCGCATTTCAAGCTATACTAACATTAAACATTGAGTTCCTCAGGGATCTGTGTTAGGACCACTCCATTTTTAATTTTCATTAATGACATTCCAAATTGCCAAAGCAATAGTAAAAGGGCCCATTTTATTTGCGGATGACATAACCCTTGTATATTCTGATAAAAATGTGCAGGATTTTGCTCAAAAGACTGCTTTAGTTGACAGCACTGCTGAAACATAATTCTCTACTAATAAGTTATGTTTAAATAGACTCAGAAGTCAAAATTTATTATTATCATCCAATCATAATGTTTGGAAATGTGTTAAATTGTTAGGTATTATTACTGATGGGACAAAAACATCGATCAACGTTGCAAAAGATTCTGCAGCTCCTTATTTGTTTTAAGAAAATTGAACAGTTTGATGTGCTAGAGGGCACTACTTTCTGTTTACTTTCCAATTCTCATATTAACTATGGTATTACTATATTATGGGGAAATTATATTATTTGTGTTACAAAAATGTGCCACTAAAATTTGAGAAAATGTGGATTTGAGAGCACTGTAAACACTTATTTAGAAACCTCAATATAATGTCTCTCCTAGCATGTATATTTTTAACTGCTTGATTGATATTCATAAAACAAAGAACAATTTGCTTCCCATTCTGGTATTCACATATACCTAGGTACAATACCAGAGGCAAAGAACATTAATTAATCCCAGAAATAGACTGACTAAATCAAAACCTAATTCGTTAGATATAAATATGTACATATAATAATGTTTTACTCACTGGAAGAATCGAAATTTCAGTCAATTTAAAATAATTTTAAAGAGGTTTTTTATTGAGTAGTGGTGAGGGGGTATGTGAAACTTCTCATATGGTCCAAATGCTATTATCCGACCGACATCATAGATGTCTCTGTGGCGGATAGTGACTTGCAAAGCAAGTACCTAAATTGAGTAGTCGTGAGAGGTATGTGAAACTTCTCATATTTAAAAACAGTAGTTTAGTCCACCTGGGCTAGAAGTCGCCGCTCTCGGTACTGGCTTCGCAAGTCGCTATCCGCCACAGAGACATCTATGATGTCGGTCGAATAATAGCAATTGGACCATATGAGAAGTTTCACATACCTCTCACCACTACTCAATTTACCTTAGTCAGTACATGACTAGCAGGTTGGCCACTATCATTTGTCTGTTCCATAACCTATGGCATACTGAGGAGAACTAATAAGTTCGAAACCGGTCTATGTCCGATTAGGAATTGACAAATGATATTGGCTACCGATCCATCATGATTTGAAGGTATAATCTTATGCAGGTGGGGGTATTTGCCCGCTGAGTAGTTGTTTCGTTCAAATCATATTTAAAAAAGATTTTTTATTGACAAATGCCTTTATTATATTGAGGAATATGATAACTTTGACATATTAGTGCTTCTTTAAAATTGTCTATTTTAGCTTTATAATTTTGATTAGGTATATAGATTTTAGCTCATTTTATTTATATAGGTAGTAGGTACTTATAGGTTATTGTCTATGCTGTGTATGAGTGTATTTATTTTTGTTGTCCATGTATACCATGATAGTATTAAATTTTCTGTTTGTAATTTAAATCTATGACTTGCCACAGATGTTATTTTTTATTGTAATGTGGTCAATAAAGATCTGTCTAAAAAAAAATGTTTTTTTCACAAATGCAGTAATTGTTTAAAAATTTCTGCCGATAAAGATTGGTACTTATTTATAATATAAACAAATATTCAAAACTTGTCTAATGTAACTCATTAAACTTTTATTTAGTGAGTGGTTTACAACTTAACAGAGAATGTGTAAGGTGATTTTGTGAAAATTCCCATGTCTCCTAATTTTGTTATAGTTTTATTATTACAAAAAAAATAGTAAATACAAAAGTTATAGGACTTTTTAATAGATTTTAAAAATCATGTCAGAAAAACAATGGAAACTCACACAAAATGGCTACAGTTACTAATTTTATTTTGAAAAATGGAAAATACATTTTATTAAAAATAGCTCAATTCTCTTGATGATACGGAAATTTTGTAACTTTTTTATGAACTATTTTTAAATAGTTAGAAATAACAGGAATGGGAAGTACACAAAATTTCCCCTTGTATCATACAAGTAGTGGATTTATACCAATTTACTCTTTATAGAACTTTTAGAATCAAATTCTCTTTAGATTACACTGTTTTAGTGTGATGGTGATAATGACGGCTACATTTGTATATGGGAACTGGAGGACTTTATTAATTCAAATAATGAAGATGTGAAAAGGATACCAAAACATATTATTAAAAAAATCCATAAAATGGCAGATGAAAATGAGGATCAGAAATTAGATTACAGAGAATTCGTACAAATGTTGGAACATCCCGATTTGCAACATCTCTTTGGGCATTATGTAACGCAGTAAGTATTTTCGGATATTTACAGTTTTATGTTACTGTTTATTTGTCATACATTGACATATTTATTTCTGTAGAGTAAGAAATTCAATTCAGTTCAATTCGATCAATCATTTTCGTATTATAACATTAAAAATAAAGATACCGAAATTCTACTGTAATTTGTTTTATTACTCTGAATAGTATAAAGTAAATTTAAAGTCGACGCGAATTATCCGCTTATCGAGTCACCTACGAGTAAATAGCTAAAATAATTTTTACAGCTCAAGAAACTAATCTAAGAAAATTTGTAACAATTTTAGATACATCAACTTCCTTATTCCGCGAGAAAAACCTAGTCTTTTATTACGTGGAGTAGATGGACAACTTATAGATGAGTATACCTGTTGTCCACCGCCCATCTTCATGTTTTTGATATCCATACTAGAATTCGCATTTTATTTAACCGATGAATTAACAGAGAAAGATTCTACGTTAACTGGAACAGGAGTTACTGCTGTCATCTTCATCTACGACCCTGCGAAAAGGCATGAGGTTTGGAGGTACTTGACATATATGTTTGTCCATATTGGGTAAGTTAAAAATGTATGTAGATGTTAAGAAAACCATTTCTTTATGACCAGATAAACGAGCTATCTAAGGCGAAAACGTTTGTCTTAGGTACAAAATTTCTATTCAATTTGTGCTCTCCCAAGAAGCATTCAAAAATACATTCTAATTCACAGTGGCGGTTCGTGGGTCAAGAGATAGGGAGGTCAATTAGAAAAGTTTATTGTATTACCTACCTTTTAAAGTAATTTAAATTCCAAGTCGATCCTCCGGTCTTTTTGAGATGCAAAGTGGTCAATTACTTTTTCATTAAAGTATTTTATCTTCTTTATTAATGCCCTTTCTATGGTAAGCATAGCTAAAGAAGATAACCTTTCCTGACCCATGGTATTTCTTAAAAATGTCTTTATTCTTTTTAAGGTGGAGAAACAACGTTCACTTTCGACGGTAGTCATAAGGAGAGTACATAAGATTTTTAACAGTTTGACACTTACACAGAAAAAGTATTGCACAAATTATTGTTAATAAAAAGCTGCAACTGCACCTTCATTATTGGAAAAAATTTCTCGGCTATATAATACTTCTAATTCAGTTTTAAGTTTCAAATGATTTATGACTGGATACTCCGTTTAAACTAATTTAAACATATCTTGAGAAAAGCTTTTTTTATAATCTTTAAATCGAACTGCATGAAATAACTGAGACACTGCTAAATGATTTCTGAAGCCAAACCTGTTTTTGATCTCAGATGTAATTATATCACAAACTTCTAATGAAATTCTCCTTTTTGATTCTTCCGTTTTACATCTCTGGGCAGACTGCATGGATGTCTCCTCCAAATAGTTATTCAAAATTTTATTTCTGATGTCTTCAATTTTACTATTAAAAACGCCAGTACACTTATTTACTGTTATGATATCGATATTACATTTTTGTAATTGATTGAACAATATATCACAATGAGGCATAACTAAATGAAAAAAATTTAACCAGTAAAAAAAATTTTCATTTTATAAGTAGTTTTTTTAAACCAATAGCTTGGTTTAGAGTGTTGTTTTCTGATTCATTATCAATGATTTTTTTCTAAACAATCTAATAATTCTGTTCGATAGGTATAAACAGTCTTTATGCACTTTGTATTAAAATTCCATCGTATTGGAGCCGCTTTAGGTAATCTCACCTTAACAACATTATCTAACACTGCTGCTCTTTTTGGCGATTTTCCAAAGAATGACGAAAAACTATGTAAATTAGCAAAAAAAATATGCTTTTATCCTGACTTGATGCTTTTTGTAAAATTAAATTTAGTTGATGAACGCAACAATGAATAAAAGTTGTTGAAGGATAACTTTTTTTAATTTTGGCTTGTACACCTCCAAAAGCACCACTCATTACTGATGCTCCATCGTAACTTTGTGCTATCAATTTTTCAGGACTTTCATTAATTTTCAGACATTCTAACTCTTTTAAAATTACATCTGTCAAATGCTACGATGTCGTTTCTTAAGGCTGAATAAAATTCCAAAATCTCTCACATACAACACCGTCTAAAACGTATCTAAACACAAAAACTACTTGTACTTTATTCATAACCCAACTTATGTCCATCTTTCAGTTTTAATATATTTTGTACAACACTCATATTTAATAGTAAACACCAAAAACACTGTTTTACTTAATTTCACGACAAGTAGAGACTTACTAATAAAATGTTCACAAATAAAAACATTAAAAACAACGCGACAGAATTTATCGACCAACGCGTACCTAGTCAGCATTAAGACTGCTCTGCTCTGAACTTCGTGTGTTACCGTTTCCGTAAAATGTGTCAGGGACATTGTCCCCGCCAGTGTTTTCTGTCTCTTTTGCTTTCTGGCGATTCGCGCATAAGTCTATTTCACTTTAATTCGTTGTAAATTCGGTCCGTAGCTAGCTTTGAGGACAAGTTGTGTACTGACCCAAGATTTTTAAATTCTATAAATGAATAATGTAATGAATAGAGGCTCGGTGCTCGGAGGGGATACGAAATCCTGCGATCTAGATATTTGAATAGTATTGTGCATACAATGAACTAGAAACTTTAATATATTTTTTAAGAATATTAAAAATATATATATTATATATTTTTAAACTTCAGAAAATGAATAGCTCTATTTTTTTATTTGTATGTGGGAGGTCATTGACCAAATGACCCTATAGAAGAACCGCTAGTGCTAATTCATGTGTCGACACTGCCTAGACACGACACATTTTCAAGGCAAAGTATCGTTACAGAGTCCACACCGTATATGACATGCCTAAATTGGTGATGAAAATGTGTATTATATGAATCTACAGCACCAATTTTGCATCTTTTAGTCTATTTTTTTGGACAGTATCTAAACACGGGTAATATACACAATAGCTAGTGATGGGGAAAATTAACGATTCACATAATTTCTTTTTAATGTTATAATTTAACATCGATTTATTTGAATACAAATTCTTTAAAATTACATAGCGTTTCGGCATAACTTTGATACATGTTCAACGAACATCTATGGATATGTAGTTTTATTAGTCGGTTTGGATAAAATTAGTAAAGAAAACCTCAAATTCTCATTTAGTCGACGTTTTGACCAAATTTATTGTCTTCCTCAGGACTAATGAGGTCTTTGGTCCTGAGGAAGACAATAAACTTTGTCGAAACGTCGACTAAATGAGAATTTGATGTTTTCTTTACTAATTTTATCCAAACCGACTAATAAAACTACATTAAGAGATTGTGGATACGAAATTCCTTATCTATGGATATTCCCATTATCTTAGCAACAGGACTGAAAGTTAATATCATCTTAAAATAAAGATGTAAAAGATATGATAAATAGCAGCGTTGTCTTTTTAGGTATGCTCATTTGCTTGTTAATTTAGCCGTTCAAATCGTACTTGGAGTCCCTTTGGAAATGGTTCATAAATGGTGGAGGGTTCTGACAATATATTTTGCAGGTGTAATAGCCGGATCTTTAACCAATTCCATCACAGATCCAATGTGTCGATTAGCGGGTGCCAGTGGAGGTGTTTATTCTCTTTTAACTGCGCATATAGCATGCGTTATATTGGTAAGTCTAAGTAATATAATTAAGGCAGCTAATAGTCAGTAGTAAAACTAGTAAAACTGAACGATCTGCATTCAGTGTATTGTATCTAGAAATTCAGTAATACAACTTTTTTTAGAACTGGCGTCAAATGATGTATCCCTACGTACAGCTATTTATTTATCTTGTAGTCGTTGTCTGCGATCTCGGACAAGCAGTCTACAACAGATTTTTTCTGGATGTTAAGAGTCAAGTAGGCATATCAGCTCACTTAGGAGGTGCCATAGCTGGATTATTAGTTGGGATATACACTTTAAGAAACTTGCATGTTACCAGAACTGAAAAATACATATGGTGGATGGCCTTAATATTGTACATTATTTTGATGGGCATCGCTATTATCATGAATATAGGATGGCCAAGATATTTTACTAATTAATGTTTTTTTTTTCAAATTAGGTTTACGTATTATATAACATGACAAACATATATTATCGTGAAAAGTTACAAATATTTGATGGGGCATTTGTATTCTAGACTGTATCTTTTAATTTAAAGACAAATTGATTTTTTGCTCGTCAGCTTAGTAGTATCATATTGTAAATAAGTATTTAATTTTAACAAAAGTAGTTTTTGGCTTTTCTATAAGATTATCCTCCTGAGTTGAACACATCTCTGGGCCTGTGCCATCTCAAGTTACATTATACATATTATTATTATTAAAAGTTGCTCCATATGTTCTGCTGTTAAAATCTGTTGGAAACGAACGAAAATGGTGGAGCATTCGCAAAGACTTAGCTTTGTACGAACATGACTCGGTGGGTTTTTTATATCCATACCTTCATGGTGTTACCGCTGGGAACTGATTCATGACGAGGAATATCGAAATGTCGGCGAAATAGTCGCTATGTTTGAGTAACAGTCACCAATTTAAAAAAAAACGATTCTATCACGAACGTACGATGTTGCCCAGTCCACTGCTCCATGGCTACTGAAGCGGCAATAGGTACAGTTTATTTAAAACTTATTTGCAACATAAACGTCAGCTTCTTTGATCCCTTTACCGCCATCTAAGAAGTCGACATCTTTTATATTGCAAGTAAGTTTGAAATAAACTATAAGCGTAAGAGGGTATCCTACCCTCTCCACCACATCAACCGTGCCAGTCGGCGGTGATCGTCAGGTTCCTATATCTTATCCTGTATAATTAAAAATCACATCAGTTTAGCCTTACCACATATCATTTCTTTCTTTTTCTGGCTTACAGCTTAATCATGTCATCATATCTATTTTAGCACAATTTATGGAAGTATCTAGAGTTTCTACTTACGTAAAAATAATGGTAAAATTTTTTTCCTCTTAATTTTTTTATATCAAATCTTTAGGTACCTTACGAAATGTCAAAAAAATTTAAAGGAATTAATATGTACCAGCAATTTATTTAAAAATGTATATAATGTACAAGTACAACAAAGATTACATAAAATTCAATTAAAAATAAATTTAGTTCATTTCATTTATTGCACGTATGTTCTTGAAGATATCAATACCGGATTTTCCATGAAATAGAGGAATTTTATAGCTTATTTACTTAAGATTTTAAATGTTAACATATATACATAAAGATAAGAATTTTGCTAATAAAAAATGCTTGTTTGCATAAAGATGACACAAAATGTTATAGGACTGAATTGGTACCTTTGTATTTATTTTTTACTCAATTTTTGTAATAAATTTTATATGAAATAACTGCTTTGTTTTATTATTTTGCCCTCCAAGTTTATATAAATAATTATCTAGATGATGATTAACATTCACATGGTATAAATTCTGCTGTATATCCCAGAATTGTGATTTCGTAGTGCTTTTTCATTTTATTGTTTTTATTTAGGTACACCAAAACTTACATTATTGCCAAATATAAATAGATTCATTTCTATTGTAGCGGTGCAAAATTTGGCGGATGCGCCGGTCACGCGAATCAGTTGAAAAATTAAAAAAAAATGTATCATTACTATGTCTTAGAGAAACATCTCCTTTACAAATTTTCAATTGGCTTCTAAAAAATTCCTGATTTATAAATTTTCAGCTTAAGATGACCTTACCTCTCGGTTAAATAAAATCAGATATATTTCGACGTATCGTGAAGATGCAATTCACAGAACAGGAATGTTTTTTGTACACAGCGAGTTTTTATTTATGATATGGTGGCACCTGAGGATCCTTTTCATGTTCTCTTTTATATTTCGCTTCACTCCTCTTCAATTTTGAGTTATTTCACTTAAGGTAGCACGATTTGTGCCATAACGCCTTGTTCCTTATCATGATGTTTTTTCTCCCTATTCTATCATCAAGTTGAGAAATATCCAATGTAGAAGGAATGGCGCCCATATCGTAAAACTTTTCCAAATTACAGACAAGCATTTCTAACCCATCATCACTACTTCTCGGGTTCTGCGCCGAATTCACCAGTTTTTCATATGTAACCAACTGGCAAAGAACACATTTCTCCCAGTCTATGGGAGCAGATCTCCACTTAAGTGATGAGGTCGCATCATGGAACACAATGTCTCAAGGGTCTCCTTTAAGTTAATCATACAAAAACTGAAAATCCTACATTAGTCCAGTATATAGGGAGTTTTGCCCTGCAAAAGGTGGGGTAGTATTCATTTTTATATTATGTTGTTCAGGTCTGGGCCTTGACACAAAATCCAAGTTTTCGATCTTGAGGGGGGGGACCACTCGAGCCGCCATCTTGAACAAAAGGTATAAAAAAAATTTCTCAAAATAACTCCACAACGGTTGATCCAACGACGAAAATATCTTCAACAAAATAGACAAAATTCCTCACATTTTTTTAATAAACTTTTTTTTGTAAATCTAATATGTAACGAGTTACAGCGGCGGAAAGATAAAAAAATTTTCCCAAAAATCAGTGAAACTCCCCATTTTTGTAATTTTTTCGATTGTTTCACGCTATTTATTACACAGTTATAATAATTTTGTAAATTCAAAGTATACTCATTTCGACACCGCCTTGACCACGCAATTATTTTATTAGCGTTTTCCCTCTTTTTATGGTCCTGGTCAGCTGATGTTGACGTCTTCAGTATAATCTGCGTCCTCTATGTCATCATCATCGGTGCTTCTAACAATCCATTGCTCTTCCATTGATAAATCTTCGTCATCTTCGTCCTCGCTGTCGATGCGAACCTCCGGTACATTTTCTCATGACTGACCACTGCAGAAGCCATACACAACAGAGCACTTCAAATCAGCTTTCCTGCAACCACATGCTCCGCCGCATCCATTTCGACAAGTGCATGAAATGAATATCAATAAGTTCTCGGGTGCTGGTTGCTCTGTCATTGTGAGTGGAGCGAGCCCATTGCTGCCAAGTTTCCAGCCCCCGTCTTCTAGATTTTTTGGATCCCATACCATTTTTGGACTTGGTGGTATGTCCTGAACGCATGATACCGCTCAGCGGCCTTAGTTGATGACAAAGAAGCAAGATTGAATTTACTTTTTATAGTAGATTTAGCGAAACGTTGGTAGCGGACTTCTTCTAAGGTTTCGTTTTTCATGTTGCCACCATACAAAGCAACGAGAAAGCGTGCTCCAGCGTCTGCGATGTGTTCTGGTGTTGCATCCTGATGTTTGAAGATGCTAATAGTGGCACTGGGTCCTGCGGTTTTCTGAACAGACGAACAAAATTTTGTTTTTCCTTGGTTGAAGATGGACGATGTCGTGTCGCAGCCACTAAACGCATGGAGAAACAGAATGTTCTCAGCCACTTCCTCATGTTTCAAACTATTCTGGGAATACAGTTTTTCAGCAATTCTGCCTCTTCCTGGTTTGCGAAGGTAGATGTTACTTTGGGAAGAAGATCGACGTCTTCGCCAATGACGAAAACAACATCAAATGTCGAACACAAGGAAATCGCTGTGCTGACAATCAACACATCAGCATCTTCTTCCGCCTGTTTAACAGTAATAGCAGCCTGTTCCATTTTTGTTGTCAGCAACGAAATTAGACGGGCTTTATTGTTTTCACTGGCCAAAAATCTTTCTTGGGAAACTTGAATACGTAAGTATTCCCGTATTCAAACTTCGCGAAAATTTCTGACCGGGCACGATTAATACCGAGCACTCGAGTTGAAAGGCAGACTCTAGACACTACTGGGTATCCTGCTGTACTCCTCTTTCTAAACTAAAAATGGAAACAGGACTGCCCTTTTCAAAAGAAACAAAAAGACGCACGAGGAACGGTCTATACCTGCTACACCTGTTCTAAGAAACTTATACCTATTACTCCACTGCGCCTGCGGCGGTAAGAAAATTTATATGTAACAAGAAATATCACTGTAATTTGAAATAGATGACGCTGTACAATCTTATTGTGATATGGAAAAAACATTAAAAATAATTGTAATTTGTTCTTACTTAATTTACCGTCAAAAATGGGGAGTTTTACTGATTTTTGGGGGAAAATGTTCATCTTTCCGCCGCTGTAAATCGTTACATATTAGACTTACAAAAAAAAAGTTTATACAAAAAATATGAGGAATTTTGTCTTCTTTAACTTTGTTAGATACATTTTCGTCTTTGGATCAATCGCTGCGGAGTTATTTTGAAAAAACTAATTTTTCATACCTTTTATTCAAGATGGCAGCTCGAGCGGTACCCCCAAGGTCGAAAACTTGGATTTTTTTGTCAAGGCCCAGACCTGAACAACATAATTTAAAAATTATTACTACCTCACCTTTTGTGAGGCAAAGGCCTTTTTTTCCATACAGACTGGATTACATGTCCTTGAGCAAAGACCAAGTGGTGCGGTCCAGCTTTACGCTCGGTGTGTGCTCCTGTTAATACGGCCATGCTGTTTGGCCTCTAGTTCTCACATATATGTCGCAGTGCACGTGATCAATGGTAAATTTCACGCTCTACAACTATCATTTGAAACTCTTTTCTCCATCGCCGACTGTTAAAGCAAACATGGTGTAAGAAATCGACTTTTGGTCTAAAAAATAGCAAAATGCTATATATTGACGGGCCGATGGCAACCTGAAATATAATCAAAATACCTCAATCATAGAATAGAATCAAAGGCTTCGTCATTAAGAATAAAACGGAAAAAGAATCAGCTCTGTAGGTCCATTAATTCGTGTCCTTCTGCGACTTGCATAAAATGGCGCATTGCAGGCAGTCAACCCGCAATATACAGACCCTGCGCGGTATTTAGTGGAGGCTACAAAGTCTCAATGGGACGGAAAAAAGTCTCAGCATCGCATCTACCAAAAGTACCAAACGGTTTTCTTGCATCAAAAAAATGCAGTGTGGGTATGAATTTAATTCCTTAACACCCGAATTAGGAGTGCAATTATGTAGAAATAGGATAGGTATTAATAAATGTAAGGCCAAAACAAAGTGTATTTATACAATATTCTATTTAACAAACAATTTTTTTTACTCAATGTTAGCTCTAGGTCATAAAACAAAAAACACAAATGAAAAGGAAGAAAAAGTTGTACCAATTAAATAATAAGGGAAAGAAAAGAAGAAGGGGACACAGTTTCCGTCTAATGACCACACAAAATGGTTTTTCGAAAGTGTTTATTATTAAGGGTATGGTATTAAAGTATCTCACTTATAAGGTCACTCATATCATTAATTGTAAGTTCACTTATATCATTAATTCATGATAGATCATTTGGTTATTTCTTTGTTATGGTCGTTTACTTTAGATGTTTCTGACATTAGAAATGGTCAAATATTTGCCTTGTATTCAAGTTGCATGTTTACAGAGACTACCATTTCCTCATTTGATGTAGAGGTTACTTTATAAAAGTGATAAGTGAAGAATCACCCTTGAGTCTGCGTTTTCAGTGAGGGAAAATTTAGAGATGTAAATATCTAACACGAACAAATCAAATGGAATAAGATTTCTCTAACCTTGATCTCTGAATGATTAAATAAATGTTAAATGTGTCAAATATTTGTATAGTTACGAAAGACCGACACAACTACAGCCTGTTTTCTTTATACGTTCCAAACATCAAGAATAGCTCAAATTGAGTTTGCCCAACATTCACAATTCTTTCCTAATGCAAAGTGAACATTTGCATACCAAATAATTAATTCTTGTCAATCACTAGATTTAAATTTAATTAAAATCAAGAATTTAACCTTCCACACATTATGCTCGAGGTCATATATTAGATCGTTCTGATTGATTGATACAGTATAATACGTCTCATTAATTAAAAAAAAAACTGTTTTCATAAAAACCAAGGACGAAACAGTGCATTTGGATTAGAATTTAGAAGTTACATTTTAAACTACAGTACTTGTTAGGGTCGATTGGTTTAAATTTAAAAACTATAAAGAATTAATTAACTAAGTGATCAGTTGTAAAATGCAAGAAGAAGAAGGGGTACACTTCAGAAATCTTACATAATGTCCCTGGTGACCAGGAAAGAAGGTAAATCAGATATTTTACCATTATATTTCACTACGAACATTTAAAAATTTGAGAACCCATTATATATACAGTGTGAGGCAAATGTATGACCGGCCCTTGTGAAATTCAAAGTAAGCGGCTAAAAAAAAAAACTAAATTTAAAGGTTTAAATTAGATACATTTTTTAGTGCATTTTGAAATTTGTATCGCTGTTATCTCAAACGACATTGGGTCAAGGTTATTATATTTTAATGGCAATAAGGGTAGTTTTTGGTATTTTCTGAAAGGAAGTATTTTTCTAATTTCAAAAATACATCATAAATGTGTGGTCGCATAAGAACAAATTTGATAAAATAATTATTGCAAATCCTATCTTACAGCCAAAAAAATTCAATTCGATAAAAAATCTGTGACTCGTTGTAAAGTATCTTTTTTGCATTTTTTGAGTTTTTGTCCTCTTTACGAAACAAAAGTACACTTTCGTGTGGAAAACAGTTTCGGTGTAATTTTTTCACACTTATTGAAATTCTTTTTTCGTTTATTTTCTGTTTAGTTGTGAAGTTCTTGAAAACGGATCAATTAATAGAAACAGAAGATTGAAATTTTGATGCGAAAATACGCAGATATCATGAGGAAGTTTGGAATTTGTTCCAAGAATTTTACCCTAATAAAAACCCTATTAGTAAAAGAGCCGTTGGCAAAACTATCCAAAGATTTGCTGCAACAGGTAACATTAAAAATTTACCAAAATCAGCAACGATTGATGAAAAACAGTTGCATGTGTTTTGAACTATGATAGAAAATCCTCTCGCCTTAACTATACAAGTTACCCATGAACTTAGAGTATCACAAAGATCAGTTCTTAGAATACTGAAACACGGAAGTACAAAATCCGTTAAGTACAGAAATTGTTAGATGATGATTTTGACAGATTTGAATTTTGTGAAATTATGATGGAGAAGTGAAATCTTCAATTTGTCTATAAAATTTATTTTTCTGATGAGGCAACATTTTTCGTAAATGGTAATGTGAATCATTAGAATTGCAGTATTGGTTCAAATACCCAATACCCTCAAAATGCTAATTTTTGGTGCGGAATTACTGGAGGAAATATTTTTGGAACATTTTCATCGATGGTAATTTAAATGGCCCTGAATATTTAAAATTTCATAATAAGTCAATCTTACCAGCTCTTGCTTCACTACATCCAGCAAATTATGGAAATATTGAAGAGCATGTTTACTTCCATTAAGATGGTGCTGCACTACACAATGCTAGAGTTATCTGAGAATTATGTTTCGTTGACGATGGATTGGCAGAAGAGATTCAATGAAGTGGGCAGCCAGATCACCAGATTTAATTCCATTAGATTATTTTTATAGGGTAAATACCTCAAAACCAAGGTTTCTATTACTAAGCCTGATTATTTGCAGGATTAAAAAAAATAAAATTGTTGAGGAAGTTGCAAATATTAATGGCAGGAATTCACAATTTGTATTTAATTCCTACGTTCCTTTACTGATAGATTAAGTCATTGCCTTGCAGTTGAAAGTTAACAATTTTCTATTTCTTTTATATCTTTTCTTTTCGTTTAAAATCATTGTTTTATCTTTTTTATTCCTTGTACCATTTTTCAAAAATGTATTAAAATTTTAAATTTAATATTTTAAAAAATACGGCCATAACAATGCAAAAAGAATCCTCAGTTAAAAAAGTTCTTTATTTAAAATTAAATTGGTTTGTTACGATTATTTAATTTCAAGAATAATTTTTTTATCTTAAGTTCGCGAGGAGCCAAAGTTTTCTTCTAACGATGAAATATTAATAAATTAAAGAATGTATCTAAGAGATTCTAGTAAATGTGAATACCGTGAAGTCAGTGACAGAAGAAAGAACGTTCATGAATATTTAAATTCAATACAATTCAATACAATTAATTAAAATTCAATTCAATAAAATTTAAAAAATTAAATTCAGTGTTAATTGTCTTCCATTTACGTCTTGACAATGTGCAAGACGAAATTCAACTTCATGAAGGAATTCTAGTCAGATTTATCTAATTTATTTCCTAATTCTGCCTGTTAATTCTTCAATATTATTGGGTATAGTCTGATGGATCTTGGATTTTAGCACTGACGTAGTTATCCACGAAAATCAAAACACTGTATACTGCACTCGACCCGAGTTTCGACAATCAAGTGGCATCATCTAAAGATAATTAAAACTGAGTTTTAATCACCTTCACAAAACTGGGTCTTAGTCATCTTCAGATGATTCCAACTTGGTATGTGAAACGCGCGTCGAGTGCAGTATATGATGTTTTGTAGTTTCGTGGAAAACTACGTCAGTGTTATCTTCACATCAAAGGTTCCAACTCGTTCCAGGACTTGGATTTTAGGTAATCACACAAGAAAAAATCTAAAGGAGTTAGATCAGGAGATGTAGCTGGCTACTCTATTGGTCCATATCTACCAATCTGTTAGGAATATTATTATATAAGTATAAGCTCGCGTTCGCAAATAATATGATGGTGCTCCACCCTGTTGACACCATTGAGAGTTTCCAGCATGTCGGGATCCTCATCATTTGGACACAATGTTGCAAGTACATGAATTAAACTACTCTCTAGCAATTCTAAGTACTTCTCACCATTTAGTGTCCCTTCAATAAAAAATAATCCGAAATTTTTATTATCTATAACTCCTACCCAAGCAATCAGTTTCTGTGGAAACTGGGTATGACCGTCCATCATCTATAGTGTGGATTTTCTTGTGCTCAGTGTGTGCCTATTCATACTGACATTTAAACAAAAAGTAGCCTCATCTGAGAATACTACCCGTCTGAAGAATTGTGTATCGTTGTTGCATCAATCCATCATGATTTCAAAATCAAGATCGTCTAAACTGTACTTTGTAAGGATGTTAGTTGTTCTTTTTTTAGAAATTTCAGAATCGAAGTCTGACTAATTTCCATCTCTGACGCAACTCTTGATTGGATTTAAGAGAATTTTCCTGTAATATCAATAAAACGTTTAACTAAACGTCTTCTTCCAACTGTAGGAAGACATCTGGTCAAACCATCCCTCACATGACCAAGTTCTTTGAATTTTTGTTCAATCTTGCTTATGGTTGTGGTCGATCTGGGTACTTATTATTAAATAATGAGCACACTTTCATTTGTGTCGCAGTCCTCCCGAATAAAAAAAATCAATGTGATAAAAAAAGTGTTTATATAAAAAGTTCTCTAAAACCAGGGTAGGGCTGTTACTATTTAAAAATTAAAACTAATTCAGTGCTAGTAAATGTTGTGGTGTTTATTGATGATTTTCTATGCAACATATTATAATTTCTGGTGATCCCTCACATGCTAGATATGTGATTTTTTTCAAATGGCACTATCAAAAATGAGGATAACCATTTGAAAAAAAAATGTCGATTAGGTACGTCATAACTTTTAGAAAAAAAATAACATTAGAACTGTTATGTCGTATCTAAAAATAATACAACAAAAAGACACTATACTTTTGGTTTTTATGCAGAGCTACTTTTGAAAAAAATTCTCTCGGCAGTTAGAAGATGATCGCCGTCTTGTAAAAACTTTAATTCGGTAACCGAAAGCAACGGAGAAAATGAATTAATCCATTCTTTTGTTATACAGTGCATCTAGAGTGTATATGCAACGAGTTTACTCGTCACATTTTATAAAAGCTGTAAAACACTTGAAAATTACTAAACATTTAAAGTGTGTGACCAGAATAATATTTGTTTTATTTTTTTTTTTGAGAAAAATATTATAGCTACTTTTGAAAAAAATTCTCTCGGCAGTTAGAAGATATGATCGCCGTCTTGTAAAAACTTTAATTCGGTAACCGAAAGCAACGGAAAAAAATGAATTTATTCCATTCTTTTGTTATACAGTGCATCTAGAGTATACATGCAACAAGTTTACTCGTCACATTTTATAAAAGCTGTAAAACACTTGAAAATTATTAAACATTTAAAGTGTGTGACCAGAATAATATTTGTTTCTCTTTTTTTTTGAGAAAAACATTATAGCTACTTTTGAAAAAATTCTCTCGGCAGTTAGAAGATATGATCGCCGTCTTGTAAAAACTTTAATTCGGTAACCGAAAACAACGGAGAAAATGAATTTATTCCATTCTTTTGTTATACAGTGCATCTAGAGTGTACATGCAACGAGTTTACTCGTCACATTTTATAAAAGCTGTAAAACACTTGAAAATTACTAAACATTTAAAGTGTGTGACCAGAATAATATTTCTTTTCTTATTTTTTTTTGAGAAAAACGTTATAGCTACTTTTGAAAAAAATTCTATCAGCAGTTAGAAGATGATCGCTGTCTTATAAAAACTTTAATGCGGTAACCGAAAGCAACGGAGAAAATGAATTTATTCCATTCTTTTGTTATACAGTGTATGTACAGTGTACATGCAACGAGTTTACTCATCACATTTTATAAAAGCTGTAAAACACTTTAAAATTACTAAACATTCAAAGTGTGACCAGAATAATATTTGTTTTTTTTTTTTTTTTTGAGAAAAACATTATAGGATGCCCCAAATAAATAACTATAGACAATATCAGGATTTTATTTTACGAAAAGGTCAAAAGGTCAAGAATTTGTCAATAAGAAAAACTTGCCTACAAAACCTGATTCACTCCATTTTTATTGTCATTCATAGTTTACTAACAAAGAAATTAGTTACGAACGTGAGTAATTCCGTAAATACACATAAACGCATATCTAATCTCAGTACAATTAATTTTAGGTATCGATACAACGGGACACTTTAATTTAGTTTGTATACTACGCTAGTTAGTTAAAGTTCGACGTTTTTACTGATCAGCCAATTTCCTTAGATACAATGCCACACGAAGGAGATCTCCCTTCGCCAGTGAGAAAGGCCAGACATGAGTATTACAGAAGTATTTTTGATAAGGTATGAACAGAAAAATTTGTATTTACATTTTTATTTACATTATTAAAAATGTTTAATTAGAGTCGTTTTGGGTACAATGATTGGTTTGAAACATAATTCTTGCATTTCCATCTGAGAATTATAAATTTTATAATCACGAAAAAAATAATTTTAAAACAGTATTTAAAAAATAATTTAAATTCAAAGCTGTGGCTTTTTCATGTGCCAAAATTTAAAAACTTTTATAAAATTGTCCGGTGTCTAAATTAAACATTTGCAAATATTGTATTGAAAAAAATTCGGTCAATTCAATTTTATTTACACCAATGAATAATTACCTTTATGCATATTTAAACTTAATGTAAATTAATGCAATTAACTTGTTTGTATAATAATCAAAATAATTTAAAATTAACATGTAATACTTAAGTAGGTACTTAGAAATTAAGTCAAGAGAAGTGAAGTTAATAATTTATTACTAACTGACAAATGAATATAACCTGTGAACAAAGTTTCTGAATGGTACTTTTTGATTTTTACTTTAATTAGCCAAGAAACGTTTCAAATATTTTAAAACTGCTC
This sequence comes from Rhamnusium bicolor, assembly GCA_029963845.1. Classification (NCBI taxonomy): domain Eukaryota; kingdom Metazoa; phylum Arthropoda; class Insecta; order Coleoptera; family Cerambycidae; genus Rhamnusium; species Rhamnusium bicolor. The sequence goes on from JANEYF010000983.1 coordinate 91,486, forward strand.
TTTATACAAGATCTAGCAATAGATACCATTAGTTTTGAATTAGATCCAGCAAGAGTCTAAATAATTACAATAAAAGTAAAACTTAAGTTTCGATATGCAATTCTTAAGAAAGATATTATTCCCATATGCACATAGCAATGCATAATAGAAAGAATTATTTAAAATGTTTAAGAAAAGCAAACTCAAAGTTATTCCATCATCCATTCATTCATCTTAGGTTGTTTTATTCTGTTCCATAAACTTTTATCAGAAATTATCTTCAAGTACAATAACTATGTCATCTACATAGAATATGCTGACCTGTTAAATTATTAGTTATTAAATTATATATGCAAGAAACATATTTGGTTCCTTGTGGTACGTAGTAAAATATTTACATGTTAACTTAAAATATCACAGATAGCATCATAGTTCTAATAGACGATTCCTAAATAATGTTGAGGAAATGTTTCACACCCCCTGATGTATAAATATCTAAAACACTTTTTGTTATATACATTTACCAGCTTGGTGGAATAGCTGTCTAGAGCACGCGAGTGTCTGTAGGTTCGAATCCCGCCACCGTCACTGGTAATGTCGGTGGGAATGGTTGCATGTCCGTGTAACCCTCGCCCGTTCAGCTAAGGCTTTGGATTTGGGAGTTGTTTAATTTCTGTGGTGTTGTATATTATTTATTACCATTTATTTATAGATTTGATTAAATCATAGATATCTTCTTAAAATTGATTTTCTAAAAATTGTGTGCATGTTTTTAAATAATAATCGTATATTTTATTTATTGCAAATATTGTTATATAATTTACACTGTAGTTAAATAAATTAATTGAATTTTAAACGAATACAATTTTGTAATATGTACATTATATTCGTTTAATATAGATTAAAGTAAGCCGATAAGAAATTATTTGACGAATATGATGTCATTATAGAGTTTTAATATATTTAATGCAATATTATCAATGTGGATAATTAATGATTAAGCTATGATAAGAAAATAGAAATGCAACACATATATTTAGGCAATACGGATTTTCAACAAAATCAACTCTAATACTCTAATAACTCTAATAGGTCTGTTGAAGTTGATAGACCTGTTAGCGTTGACTGATCCATTGAAGTTGACAGACCTAATAGAGTTGATCGATCTGTTGGAGTTGATAGACCAGTTAGATGAGTTTGATCAGCAGCCTCTTAGTTTCCCCTTCTCTGGTACGAACTCTAAGTCCTAATGGTATTGGTCAAAGCCTCTTAGCTCCTCCTCCCTTGATACTAACACCGTAAAAATGTTCGTCGTAGTCCCATAAGAACTTACTTGAGAAATTGCGCCAGAAGCAGCACTGCTCACCTACTGACGTTGCAAAATTTGTATTGTACAATGTATTGTATTTTTGCAAAATATATCTTTATATTGGGACCATTTTCATTTATAAAAACATGTTTTTCCAAAATATTAACAAGGATAAATAATCCAATATAAAAGATCATTAAATTAGTATATAAATCACATGGTAATAAATTTATACTTAAAACAGTTGACAATTTGTATACATTTTTCGTTATATATATCTTCATGATTTAGAAAAGAAGAAAACATGCGCACACTAATAGAATACCTGTAGTATACCAGGTGACTATTAAAAAACGGAGTACATTGAGATATCGATTTGAAATTTTTTTATCTCTTACAAAAAAGGCTGAAAGGTACACTAATAGAATACCTATAATATACTGGGTGGCTCATAAAAACGAATCATATTTGAAACTCCATACCTCGGGAGTACATTAAGATATCGAAATGTAATGCTTTTCAACCTTTTGTTTGTAAGAGAAAAAAAATATCAAATCGATATCTCAACGTACTCCGGAGTTATGCAGCTTCAATTAAGATTGGTTTTTTAATAAACATTCGGTTTAATAGTGATCCATTACTCCCAAAACTATCTGGTATAAAACTGTCAGTAAGTAAAGAAAGTAAAAAACAAGATATGTGTAGATTTATTCACACAGACAATGGTTCCATTATATCGACCTACACAAAATTAACATAAGAGAAAATCCATTGTGCCGTTTTGAAGAAAGCGACCCAAGCCATATGAAAATGGAAAGTAAATTAAATAATGTATTATATTATTATCATCATAATATTTTATCGCATATAATCATCTTGTAAATCATTTGGATTAACTGGGATTTAATATATAAATAGATATTTTTATATCAATATATTCAATCCTTTTCGATTTTAACCAAGGTCCAGCCAACCTGTGTCAAAAAACGTACATATACATAGACGACAGTATCGTTGTCCTTTATTAAGTCTTCTTCAGAGTGCTGAACCATTATTAAAATGATGTATTAAAAATAATCTGATAATATATGAACAAAATTTCATATTGACATATAAGCACATTATTTAAAAGCTATTAAAAATACATAACGCATTTTCTGATTATAATAAGACCGGAAAAAAATTTAGAAACTTCATAGTTATTTAAGTTTCTTTAAGCTTAGAAAACAATTTAATAGACAATTTAGATTGTAACGGGAACAAGTCAAATATAAAAACTTTCTCTTATTTGTATCAACCAAAAATAGATTCCTAAGAATATTTTTAGCCAATTGTTCTAAAGACAAGATATAAATAAAATTTGTATATTTTCAACATGGACCTGCCAGGAATTGTTTCCAACTTAAAAAACAAAAACTTGTTTAAAGGAATACTAACTAAAACCCTTTTCGAACAAAATATATTTGCTACCAAAAATAAACATGCATATTTGGTTTAAAAAATACGCCCTTTAAAAACACGGTTTTTAAACAGTAATTGAATTTTTTTTCATTTTCTGCAAATTTTTTAATGATTAGTGTTTTGTAGTGATATGCCTATATCTATACCCAATTTTTGAGTAATTACTATCGATAGAGCTCGTAGGGCAATGTGAGATAATAAATGTATACAGAGTGGGGCAATAGTGCGTCCGACTTCGATGACGATATGTCGAGTTCTATGATAGCTATAAACTTGATTTAAAAACATAAATGAACTAGACAAAAAAGTCTATAACTGGAACATATTTTTGAATATACAGAGTGAGAAGCCAAGACGATTCTACAGGGTCAACTAATATTTTTGTAAATGGAATGCCATGTAACGTGTATATTAAAAAAGTCACTACAGTCACAATTATCGATTTTAAGAATAAATATGTTAGTACTAGTTATGAGACATCTGTGTGATGACACTCAGACATCTTCACTTCCTAAAAGTATACAGGGTGGCCAACATTAATTTTTAAATTTACAACTATTTGAACTGAATTTTCTCAATTTTTTCAAATGAAATACCCTGTATATTTTTGGACGATGTGATGTAGAATTGAATAACAAACTATTTTTGTACGTACATCTCTATGGCTATTTGTAACCATTTTCGATTTATTGAACAATAACTACAAAATCAGCAATAAAAATTAAAAATATATTTTTTTCTAATTCAAGGAAAGATATTATAAAAAGTGCTCCACATGTCGCCCATTTTGATTGATACACATTTCTTTGCGTCTTTGCAATGAAGTTTCTACTGTTCATAAAATTGCCGGAGTGATACTTCTAAAAGCATTTATTATCCTTTTCTTCAAATATTGGATTGTTGTTGGTGTGATGTTTTTATGGGCACTATGTAACACGCTTATTATAAATACCGTCTCTTGAATTATTTGAAAAAACCTTCATTTTTAATTTTTATTACAAAAATAACCATAGGAATGTATGTACAAAAAATGTTCGATTTTCAGTCCTACATCACATCGTCCAAAAATATACAGGGTGTTCTATTTGAAAAAAATGAGAAAATTCAGTTCAAAAAGTTGTAAACTTAAAAACCATTTTTGGCCACCCTGTATACTTTTAGGAAGTGAAAATGGTTGAGTGTCATCACACAGATGTCTCATAACTGGTACTAAAATTTTTTTTTTATATCGATAGTTGGCATTTCATTTAAAAAAATGTTACTTGATCATGTAGAATCGTCTTGGCTCACCCTGTATATTCAAAAACAATTTCCGGCTATAGACTTTTTTGTTCAGTTTTCTTATGTTTTTAAATCAAGTTTCTAGCTATCATAGTACTCGAGATATCGAAGTCGGACACACTATTACCTCACCCTGTATATAGAATATTCATATGTTTCTTTTTAAGACTTGTTTAAAAAGTTATCGTAATCATTATTTTTGTTCTACATGAATTCTCTCAATAATTTAAAAATCAATGAAGATTCTATATTGTGTTCCTTATTTATATGTGTAGCACATCTGGGCCAGACAATACAATAATTGCAAAGTATTAAATTTTATGGTATGAAACGATGGGAATTAGTATAATTTAAAGAAATTCCCATCGTTTCATAACATAAAATTTAATACCTTACAATTATTACAGTCCTGCCCAGATGTGATATACAGGGTGGGGCAATAGTGCGTCGGACCTCGATATCTCGAGTTCTACGATAGCTAGAAATTTTTTAAAAAATTGCAAGTAAACTAGACGAAAAAGTCTATAACTGAAAATTATTTTCGAACATACAGGGCGAGCCAAGACGAAATCACAGGACCAAGTGCCTTTTTTTTAAATGGAATGCTATGTATATCAGTACATTTTTTAAAGCCTCTTTCTAGGCTCTATTCATACCTATGTTATTATTGGCTGTCTTCCAACCACTTTGATGTAATGAATTTTTTTGTTGAAATAATGCCATCTGCAGATGAATATTAAAAAAAATCACCACAGTCACAATTATGGGTTTTATGAAAAACTTATGTGAATACCAGTTACGAGACATCTAATTAATATTTTTGAATCATTTTCATTTCCTAAAAATGTACAGGGTGGCCAAAAATTAGTATTCAATTAAGAACTTTTTAAATTGAATTATCTCAATTATTTCAACGATGTCATGTAAAAATGAAAAACGAACATTTCTTGTAAGTACTTCCCTATGGCTAATTGCAACCATTGTCGTTTTATAAATAAATAAGTGTTTATTTTTCAATTAAGAACTTTTTAAATTGAATTTTCTCAATTTTTTCAAATGAAACACTGTATATTTTTCGACGATGTGATGTAGAAATGAAAAACGAACATTTTTGTAAGTACTTCGCTATGGCTAATTGCAACCATATTCGTTTTATAAATAAATAAGTGTCAAATTCAAGAATAAACTTAAAAAAAGAGGTCCCCTCAAATAATTCATTAGAAAAATTTATTATAGGTGTTCGACGTGTTGCCCATTTTGATTGACATACGTCTTTATGCAACCATATTCGTTTTATAAATAAATAAGTGTCAAATTCAAGAATAAACTTAAAAAAGAGGTCCCCTCAAATAATTCATTAGAAAAATTTATTATAGGTGTTCGACGTGTTGCCCATTTTGATTGACATACGTCTTTATGCAATTTTGAAATGAGACCATTTAGTGGGACCATTTCCATTGAAATGAGTAAATAGTATTTAACCAGTCCTTTACTGTAATGTTTTTTTTGGACATTTTTTTGCTGTTTTCGTTATTCGACAAGCAATAAAACCTCAGTTTGGTATAAATTGTCGTGTACAAAGGAGCATTTATCACACTTATTGGTCGTTAGTTATAATTTGTATTGAATTTAAAATATTTGGAATTTTACAATATGAATTTTAATAAAGCGGAACTTGTAGACATGACTTTTGTTTTGGGTCAGTCAGAAATTGTTTACTTGGCAACAGAATTTATCACCAACGTTATCCTGAAAAAAGGTTTCCTGATGTTAGCAGCTTCCAAAATCTTCTCGATAGATTTCTGGAAACTGGAAGTGTCGAATATAAAAAAAGTGAAAGAATAAAACGTGTTATGAACGAAGAAAATGAGTTCTGTGGTGCTGGCAACGGTTGAGAATCCCCATGTTAGTCAAAGAGAAGTGACCTCGTTAGTAGGAATAAGTAGACGGTCTGTGGGTCGAATCTTAAAAACAAATAAGTTGCATGCATATCATATTCAAATGCACCAGGAATTATCTGATGAAGATTTTCAAAAGCGCCTACAATTTTGTAATTGGGCCAGAGGTAAAATGCAAGTTGATGTCAACTTCTTCAATAATGTTTTATTCACTAATGAGGCAACTTTTCATAAAAATGGATTTGTTAATAGGCATAATTTCCATTATTATGCTTCGGAAAATTCTCACTTTTTTTATGCAAGTTGATAACCAACACAGACGGTCTATAAACGTTTGGGGAGGAATTATTGGAGAACATGTAATACGGCCACATTTCTTTGATAGTACATTGACTGGAGCTATTTATCTTCATTTTTTTGGAAAACTATCTGCCACAATTATTGGTAAATCTCCCTGGAAGAATTCGAAATAGGATGTGGTTTCAGCAAGATGGTGCTCCACCACATTATTTAAATGCAGTTAGAGACCACTTAAATAATACCTACCCTCATCAATGGATTGGAAGAAATGGACCCACTAAATGGCCTGCTAGATCCCCAGATCTTACAAAAATGGATTTCTTTTTATGAGGATACGTGAAGGAAATTGTTTATAGAGACACACCAACAACAGTACAAAATATGAAGGAAAGAATAATAACTGCCTTTAGATCTATCACACCGACAGTTTTAGGAACAGTGGGAACCTCATTTCAAAAGCGCATAGAGATGTGTGTCAATCAAAATGGCCAACATGTGGAACGTTTATTATAATTTTTTCTACTGAGTTATTTGAAGAAACCTTTTTTTTAAGTTTATTTTTGAATGTTGTAATTATTGCTCAATAAAACGAAAATGGTTGCAATTAGCCATAGGGAAGTACTTACAAAAAAATGTTCGTTTTTCATTTTTACATCACATCAAAGTGGTTAGGAGATAGACAATAATAATATAGGAATAAATAGAGCCTAGAAAGAGGCTTCAAAAAATGTACTGATATACATAGCATTCCATTTAAGAAAAAAGCACTTGGTCCTGTAATTTCGTCTTGGCTCGCCCTGTATGTTCGAAAATAATTTCCAGTTATAGACTTTTTTATCTAGTTTACTTGAAATTTTTTAAAAAATTTCTAGCTATCGTATAACTCGAGATATCGAGGTCCGACGCACTATTGCCCCACCCTGTATAAGGAATGCAATTTAGTATCTATATTCTTGAGAAAGGCTTAAAAAAGCGAAACGTTTAGAGTTTTAATAAAATATTTTTGAAACATTTAAAAGCAAAAGTTTCTTTATTTTTAATAATTAATAATTCATAGAAACGATATAAGCTGCATTGTTTGATAAAAACACCGTCTAAAATCAACAATGAAATCACCTTAAAAAGTAAATTTTTAATATATTTCCTTGATTTTGATAACCAATCTAATCTTTCTCGGAAGTTCTGCATGACTCTCCTCTCAATATCTCATCATGTAGATATTACAGTAGATAATTTTAACTATTTTTTAGGTGATCTGATTTTTGTGGTGGTTAACATAAACTTTTAACCTCATTAATACACATCCCCCGACATAAAATAATCATAAACGTAAGATTGGGTCATCAAAACTGGTATCGTTGGCAATTACATGCCTTGAAGCTGACCGCGAATTTAGATTGCCTAAAGATATTGTATCGATATTTCCAAGAATCGATTTGTCGAACAAAAAAATCGTTATTTTGTATCGATATTTTGAAACAATAAAATCGATTTTCTTCGACCTTATTGGTAAAAGAATCGTACAAAATTTTTCAGGTACAATTGGTTTTTTCTTCCAATTTTTCAATTTCTATGCATAATAATTAATTAACATATGAAAATAAACGCAATGCTTACTTTTTCAAAAGCATGTTTAATCAGCAATTAAATATTTCATGTGACACTACCCCAATAATTCTAATCACATATTCAGGTGTAAGTACTCCCGCAATTTCAAACGTGCCTGCTGGGGAATTACTGTGCAATCGCAAATAAAAAGTGATTCTCGCAGCACAGAATTAAAAAACAGTCACTAATGCTTATATAACTGTTAGGGCACCTTCACACGAGACACCGAACACCGGACACCGGTGTTCGACACCGGTGGCTCATTCTAGCCGATCGTACAAATAAATGCATGTTTACATACGGACCACATGTATGGGACACTCGGTGTCCGACACGGAAACGGTGTCTCGGCTCCGCCACAATTTAAAACACAGACATTCGCCTTTTTCTTATTAACAAGAGACCGAGCAAACTTAATGTATCGTTATCTAGTGCATCCATAATAAAACTAAAATCCTTTTGGCACGACTGTAGTACGTCCGAATTCTTCAGCGAACACTAGTGTCGGTGTCCAGTGTCTCGTGGAAAAGATCTCGACCACCGGTGTCGAACACCGGTGTCCGGTGTTCGATGTCTCGGGTGTAGGTGCCCTTAGGAAGAGACGTATATTTTAAAGCTGAATCTCAAATTACATGTTTTAAATGATAAATATTGGAAATGCCATCCATATAATTACAGATGTGTGGGAAGTGAATATGGATGTCGAAAAATCCTATAAAACTCACTAAATGTTTATAACAGAAAACACCTTCATTTCTAGAAAAAAATAAAATAATTATTGGGAATCACATAAGCATCCGTTCAAACCTAACATGATAAGAATAATAAATACCCATTGTTATTTATATTTTAAACTGCCATTCTAATCGGAATGCTTCCAGATTGAGTAGTTGTTTTAATAAATTCTACCATAAAATGTATTAAGTGTTGTGTTTGATTTATTATCTAGGTACCTACAAGTTTTATATTAGTGCATTCAGATAAGTATGAGAGTATAAAATATAAAAAACTATAGGTATTAATTATTCTTATCACGTTAGGTGTGAAAGGTTGTTTACATAATACCCAATAATTTTTTTTTCTAAACATGAATAAATACGAAGCAAATAAAATGTCAAATTCTTAAAAAAATACCTTCTTCCTAGAGCATCTAAATCCACAATCCATTGGTCCTGGCCTATATGCTTTAATAAAATGTATTCTTTTAACTCCTAATTTCTTTCTTTCTATTATTTTGATTTTCTGCTTGGATCAGATAAACATTCAATTTCATCTGTATTTTCATTAACGACTTTTTTTAAGTATGACACTGATGGAAGCGGATACATTGAGCTGAAAGAGTTAAGAGACATGTTAAGGGATGACGGCGAAGTACCAAGAAAAATTATTAAAAGAGTATTTAAAATTTCCGACAAAAACAATGATGGAAAAATCAGTTACCGTGAATTTATTGGCATGATACACAATAAAAATTTCAAAGAACTTTTTGGACATTATGTAAACACGTAAGTATCTTATTAATTATCATTACCAGTATTAAAATTTTATTTTACGCAGACTTTGTGATTCTATATGTTATAAAGAAACAAAAATAACCCATAATTTTTTTTTTACATTAACGCTGGTATTAAGGAATTTTAACCTGTACAATGTATACTACGAAAAATCTCCAGTTTAAAATTCTTATCGGTGTCCACCCGTATCTTGTCTGTGATAAAAATAGCAGTAACCTTAATAAACTATTTTCAGTAGTACATAATTATTTAGGACATCTTGAAGAAGTTCTATTTATTGCAAAGGTTACAATATATAGGGTAAAGGATTCTCATAACTACCATCCTACCTAACTTTCTTCTGGTTCTATTTGTAAAAAGAGTTTTCCAACAGACCTGCTTCTTGGGGAAGTTTTACATTTTGCTTATGAGGTCTTTCACCACTAATAATCTGGTCAGGTGTAATGAAAGGAATATGAATCAAATCCTCTGTTATTTGTTTACGTGAAAATTTTCTTCTATGCAGTTCGCGAGATCGTTAACATTTTTATTTCGTGCTTCTTGGACCTTTCAGACAGTTGACCTATATTTACTCACTACTGCATTTTCAATTATTTGACTTTGAATTTTAACAGAAGATAGTTGTTTAATTTCGTCCTCTATTTTGTTGTCTTCCTCCCTACTCAATACCGCTGTTTCTTTATGAAATGCCAATTTAATGGGGCGGCAATATTTTTTTGAAGATGGCCACAGTATCTGTCCATTTGATATTAATTGTATTTGTACCATGTTAATATAGATGTAAATATAGATGATTCATCATAATTTTCACCTACTTCTTAGGTAAATATCTGTTTATAGTTTCTCTGTCCAGATGTGCCATCACGGCCCCATTTAAGTAGCATTATCATCGTAGACGGGTTCTCCAAGACCATTCCAAATTCCTCGATTGCGGTATATCTTGCACTTGTTAGTCATTGCACAGTTTGATTTAATAAAGCTTGAGGTTTCTGCAGATATTTTCGTTATTTTAATTCCATCTGGATATTTCTTTTTAGCTTTAATAATGTTGGTATAACAAGGACATATATATGCAGTCTGCGTTTTAGATTGACTATGAATTAGATTATATTGCATTTTCATACGTTTACCACCAACAAATAATGCCAAAGCTTAGTCATTATTATCGGTGCAGGTCTATTTGGTGATTTAATCGCTTTTTTCATTTTTGTAGCTCTCTTGAAGAAATTTCTATTTGTTTTAGGATTTCAGCTGATCTAGCGTCTACCTGTTTCCGGCAACTGTACTTAAGTTGCAAAAATCAGCTCTTCTGAACTAGCATCTTTTACCAACAGCGTTTGTATTTTTCGTTTCTTGCTCTTATGCCTGGATCGACGTAAAGTTTTTTAGGCATACCGCGATTAAATGACATTAAAGCTTCATTGGAAGATCCCGGCTGATTTGCATCTGCTTCATTTTATTATAGTATACTAGAAAATGTCACTTTACCTTCCAATCAGCCAGAATTCTTCACTAAAAAGTTTTGCAGTCCAGTAACTCTTCTGCTGACTTTTAGAAATACGCAAAAACCGTCTACGATTTTTTAAAACGCAATTTCACATCATCGCTGCAGTCGTATAAACCTAAAGTTAACTTATACAGAACAAAGTGTTCTAAAAATATATCATTATAGTCCGGGATTATGGGAATTTTTGTATGCTTTTTACCGTTTACTGTTAGCATTCTGTACAATGCATTTCTGAGAAGGATTTTCCACTTTTAATCAGCTAGATTGATCACCTGAAAAAATGTGCCACACGACAGTTCCAAACTTATCTGAGTCCAAAATAGATTTCAAATAAATAAATTTTCAATTTTTCTCGGCATAGATTCAAACTATTTATCTTCGCCATCAAGTAAGTAAGTATAAGCGCTTTTACCCACTCGGCCAGAGTGACGTCGCGTTTATGTCTTTATATTACTGGTACTTTAAAAATATATTAATAAGTATTAACTACATATATATTAATTTCATTTTAGTTATATTCGATTCATCTTGCCCCGCCAATATCGCCCAACGATAGCATTAGATGGATTTGCAGAATACGACGAAACCGAAGGAGTATACGAGGAAAAATACAGTTGTTGCCCACCACCTGTCGCAATGATCATCATTTCAATATTTGAATTTGTCTGCTTTTTAACTGATGAGTTGACAGAGATAGATTCGACAAAAACCGGAACAGGAGTTACAGCCACCATGTTTATATATGATCCTTACAAAAGATATGAATGTTGGAGATATTTTACGTATATGTTCGTGCATATTGGGTAAGAAATTATTACCACTGCTGGTATAGTAATATCAACCAAGTTCGTATTTTAGCTTTCCTTTTGTAATTCCTTTATCCTGAATTCAATTAGGAATGTGGTGACCTGATGATAAGGGATTGGATTATACCTTCTACTACTAATAAGAAACCGGTCTATGTCTGGTTAGGAATTGACAAATGATACTGGCTACCGATCTATCATGATTTGAAGGTATAATCCAAAGCAGATCGGGGTATTTGCCCGCTGAGTAGTTGTTTCGTTCAAATCATTTTTAATAACGGTAGTTTAGTCTACCTGGGCTAGAGGTCGCCGCTCTCGGTACTTGCTTCGCAAGTCGCTATCTGCCACAGAGACATCTATGATGTCGGTCGGATAGTAGCATTTGGACCATATGAGAAGTTTCACATACCTCTCACCACTACTCAATTTACCTTAGTCAGTATATGACTAGCACGTTGACCATTATCATTTGTCTGTTCCATAACAGTAGTTGATTTATACCGCCCGACTCCTCCGACCTTGATCACATACGTATACGGGCATATGTTTCAAGGCCGTTGCGCCGCTGGATTGAATGTCTATGACACACGTGTACGCGCGCTTTTGTCAAGGTCGTTGTTTTCTATTCCTCCGACCTCGATCGTACACGTATTAAGGTTGCAGCGTCTCATGCTACCACTCGTGTGGTTTTGAAGGTTGTTTTTACAGTGTTCCTATATATGAAGGAGGGGAGTTGGATGGAAATTCATTCTTGAACTAATTCTGTTAGAGTGCAGTCACAATGTATACATGTAGTGCTTGTGGTATTAGTTTTACACGTCGTGATAATATGCGACGCCATCAGATGCGTTCTTGTAAAAAGTTTGATGGGCCACCAACAAAAAATGTAAACATAGCGACGCGCAAATTAATTCAAAACCATCAACCTCTGCAGATGTACAAACGATTCAGCCTCACACATCCGCAGCTGCATTAAATACATGTTGGTGTTGTAATGTAACGATCGCTGCAAATCAGATGCATATTCACAGAAGAACGTTACAACATAGAACAAATTCATGTGCTCCACTAATTGACGGTGTACAAGTTGTTCGCAGTGCTTTGAAATGTAGAATTATAAGTTATCGTGTACAAAGTGAAAATAATGATACTGATTATGTAATGTTTTTTTGGTGAAATCAAGCACAAAGTTCTAAACGTGCTTGATGAGATGGTAAACATTCATAAATCTGTGAAAGTGAATATGGAGGCGTTTGGTAGATATATTATACAATCACAGGATGTTTCTGATATCAAATCATTTAATACACCAGATTTCCGCATATAATCATAGAAAATATTTTTGTGATGGTTGTTTGTTAAATTTTAATAGTGAACGAGTGTTAGTGCAACATCAGAGCCATGATTGCAACCATTTATATACAACAATACCTTCAACTCAATCGCGAATCGATAAATTTGGCAAGGAATGCTCTGAAAACGTATTAAAATTTGAAAACTTTGAAAGTCAAATTGTATATATACACAACACATTGTATAAATATTTACAATATTTTCTTTATTGTTTAAAAGCTTTTTTGGGACTGGGGCAAAGGCATATTGTGTGGAATCGTTAAGTAGCCAATTAAAAAAAGCTAAGGGAGTTAAAATCGGTAATTAAAAAACAACTAACAATAGATGACTACAAAAAAGTAGTCGAACAAGGTGGTTTAATACTTAGAAAAATGTATACTTTCAAGAGTGACTTACATGACATCTTTACTGAAATAAAGGATCGAGTGGTGCTTTCATATAATGATAGTAAACGTTTTGTAATTCCTAACACTACAAAAACTTTACCTTGGGACCGATATAATATATTATCAGGATGAATCCGTTGAAAATCAAGTAATGCCTATTGTAAATGGTGAAAATGTGTTGATATGTATGTTGGATCTTTTACTTAAGGAAATAAATTCATTGGAAAATCAACCTTTGTAAAATTGTATGTTATTTTAAAGTATGTGTATGTATGTAAAATATAATATAATGTGTATAAAGAAAATATGTAAATAAAATAAGAAAAGAAAATTGTGTCTCAGTTGGGGACAATGGGGAATTTTTTATGCATTCTAGGGATTTTTGAAAAAATAATAAAAATGTACAAAACTATTATAAGTAATTAACTAAATTTGAATATAATATACAATGTAATAAGAAAAAAATCAAGAAATAAATTGAAAATAATTGTATACCTTTCGACATATGTATTTACTTAGTACCAAATGTGTATTTAAAAAATTAACAATCTCTCTATTGATTGTATTTATGTATACTTGATTCATTCTTCGTTCAATAAAGAATTTTCAACAATTTCTCGATTATGTATTACATAACTTATCTAACTAATCTAACACACCTATCGCTAATTAATTAATTGTTTCATATGTTTATCTGCTTCCTTTCTATGGTAACAGGATTTTCCACCCCAATTTGAATTTCCTATAGTATTTAATAAATAATACTAATAAAATAAATAATATCCCCTACTTAACGACTGGCGCCATGTTGGTGACGTCACTATCTGGTTCAAGTGCCCTAGTACCTACTAATTGTGTAGTAATCTACTTCTTGGTCATCACATCAAATTGTGCAGTATGCTATGTATGAATACATGGTGCCATCTAAGTTAAAATAGAGATCTTTTACTTAAGGAAATAAATTCATTGGAAAATCAACCTTTGTAAAAAATTGTATGTTATTTTAAAGTATGTGTATGTATATAAAATATAACGTTAATAAACAAGATGTTTGTTTTTGTGTATAAAGAAAATGTGTAAATAAAATAAGAAAAGAAAACGTCTGAATTTATTTATCAATAATATCCATAAAGCAACTTTGTGTTACAAATATATATTATTAAGAATATGGTTGTTGTTTTGTTGGTTGTATACCTGTAGATAGTGCAGGTATATATATTTAAATATGACATCGTATTTTACAAATTTTCTTTAAATTGACATATGTATAAACACTATCATGTAAAAACATGAATAAACTATCTATCTATCTGTTTTTTTTGGGAAATTTGTTCTTGCGTGTTTCAAATTCTAGTTTAATGTCCACAGTGGATGATTCCACAGCATCAGGTTGATGGAAGCAATCAATCACAAATAATGGATTGTTTAAGAAGTTTATCATTGGTTCATTTATTTCCTTGCCATAGCAGCTGTTTTGAAAATTTTCATAAGAATAATAAGCTGCAGCACACATCTTAGAGAAATCAAGATTCCACCGTTCAAATGGAAATACGATTCAATTTAGATAAAGTCAAATACTGCTAATATCGACATGACTTCTTCAGCTTTGGAACGAGTTATGCAAAATATACTTGATGAATATGAAGCGTTTTGTATCCATTACATCGATGACATCCTTATTTTCTCTGAAAATGAACATAAAAAACATGTTGATATAATATTAAATGCTGTTGATAAGGCAGGTTTAAAATTGTACATTGAAAAATGTCAGTTTTTTATGCCTTGTATGAAGTACTTGGGTTAAATAGGGCAACAGGAAATAAGTATTGAAAAGGAAAGACTTGGCACTATTAAAATTATAAACGGTCTAAAACTTAAGGATGCTAGAAGGTTTTCTAGGAACTTTAAATTACTATAAAAGTTGATTCCAAAATTATGGGGAGATGGAAATGGAAGTTCTATTGATAGAACTCCTTCAAATAGATGTGAGATGGTCGTGGAACAAATGTATGGAGAAAGCATTTATGGACTTAAAACAGAGTTTCCACGACAACTTGCTGCTATATACTCCAGACTTTTCTCTACCTTTCATTCTTAGGACAAATCCATCTGACTATGCGATTGCTGCTGAATTGGTACAAATTCAAGATGGTAAAGAAGTGCCAATTTGTTTCATATCACGTCTATTAAAACCGTATGAGAAAAAATATTCTATCAACGAAAAAGAAATGGCTAGTGTAATTTTTGGAATATCAACCCTGAGAGTTTACCTTACTGCTAATAGGTTCTTACTTGAGACAGACCATGCAGCACTTTCTTTCTCAATGTCAAATCGTTTCGGTAATAATAGGATATGTCGTTGGTCATTGCTGATACAAGAATATTCTTTTTCAATAGAATATCGTCCAGGTTTTCAGAATATATCTGTCCATTTCAAACTCACTTCCAGTAGAAAAGCCCATAATTTCATAATAGCCTTAATCAGATGACGAACATGCACGGCATATACTCTGAAAATTAAATTATCATTAGTCAAAACAACTTAACAGATTTGAAAACAATCATTGAACAACAGAGTATGTATAGGGGTTTCAAAGTGAAAGGTAAGTTTATTATAAAAGCAATTAATGGGACAGAACTATTTGCGATAGATGACATAGTGACAAGACAAATTATTTCTGACTTACGTAACCGTTTTAGACATGTAGGGATACGCAAACTTTGGTTAATATTTAGGGGAAACTTTTACGCAGGCAAGGATTTACAACTGACGAAGGATGATATAAAGAAATGTCAGACGTGTTGCAAAGAAAACAATAAAAATTATACAAATAAAAACAAAATAAGCAGTATCAAGACGGACAGACCGCTACAAACAGTTGCAATAGACTACCTATCTCATTTAATCTAGACAAATGAAGGAAGGACACAGACATATTTTAATAATAATAGACATATTTTCAAACTTTATCCGGTAAAACATTGCAAGACAATGAGACTATGCTTAAAATATACAATAATATTGTGACTAGATAGGGAAACTGACAAAAATTTTAGAGTAATACTCCTGTAAAAAGTAAATTTAAGAAAACTATATTAAAAGTAAAATACATTACCTTTACTCAAAGCTGGTTCACATAAATGTCGTATGTGAACAGAATTTTTGGGTTCTTTTGGAGAAAAGTGCTCATGAGGTAACGGGCCACAATAAATGATTATCTGCTGTGTCTAAAAGCAGGAGTAATAAACTAAAACTGTGCTCTGGTATAAGACAAGACATCTAACCTGGAAATAGCTGCAGTGGGAACACCCAATGACTAAGTATCACATGGCAGATAAACTTGGTAACGGTGCAGCCATATGTATTAGTCTAAAACATACAAAAAAGGGACTGAAAATTCATGTAATACATGTGTAATATAGGGAAATGTTCAGTAGAGTTAGTATAGAGTAGTTTTCATGAATACGATTAAGTTTTATAACTATCATAAGCATATATCGAACGTGTTCGAAAGTCGATCAAAAATTTTATTACTCAACGAAACCAAACAAAAAGCATATACAAATTTTCAGAAATTTATGAGGAATTCAAAAATATAAATATCATTAACAGTAATAAAACGTCTGGTTAATAAATTTAATTAAAAATATTCAAATTAAGTACATTTATGGAACTTTCTAAAAAATTTGTCATTTGATTTTCAAAAATATATAGATAGGACCAAAAAAATCAAGGGAAGAGAGTCGTAAAATTTCCATCTCAAAGCAATATACTAAATTGTTTCTAAAACTATAACATCACTTTGCCAGCCAAAGTCAACGTGATTAACTAAAAATATCACATAAATTGAAAATACAAACAAGTGTAAATTAAAAGGTCATTCTCCAGTTTATGGCCTTCTACAATAGACAGAAAATAAACATACATACACACACCTCACATCATAGGAGGACCATCACAAAACACTGTCATATATTGTGCAAATGTTTATTACTAATAAAAATTAATTAAACAAAGTCCACTTTCTCAATAAAAATTATACAAATAAAAACAAAATAAGCAGTATCAAGGCAGACAGACCACTACAAACAGTTGCAATAGACTACCTATCTCATTTAATCTAGACAAATGAAGGAAGGACACAGACATATTTTAATAATAATAGACATATTTTCAAACTTTATCCGATAAAACATTGCAAGACAATGAGACTATGCTTAAAATATACAATAATATTGTGACGAGATAGGGAAACTGACAAAAATTTTAGAGTAATACTCCTGTAAAAAGTAAATTTAAGAAAACTATATTAAAAGTAAAATACATTACCTTTACTCAAAGCTGGTTCACATAAATGTCATATGTGAACAGAATTTTTGGGTTCTTTTGGAGAAAAGTGCTCATGAGGTAACGGGCCACAATAAATGATTATCTGCTGTGTCTAAAAGCAGGAGTAATAAACTAAAACTGTGCTCTGGTATAAGAAAAGACATCTAACCTGGAAATAGCTGCAGTGGGAACACCCAATGACTAAGTATCACATGGCAGATAAACTTGGTAACGGTGCAGCCATATGTATTAGTCTAAAACATACAAAAAAGGGACTGAAAATTCATGTAATACATGTGTAATATAGGGAAATGTTCAGTAGAGTTAGTATAGAGTAGTTTTCATGAATACGATTAAGTTTTATAACTATCATAAGCATATATCGAACGTGTTGAAAGTCGATCAAAAATTTTATTACTCAACGAAACCAAACAAAAAGCATATACAAATTTTCAGAAATTTATGAGGAATTCAAAAATATAAATATCATTAACAGTAATAAAACGTCTGGTTAATAAATTTAATTAAAAATATTCAAATTAAGTACATTTATGGAACTTTCTAAAAAATTTGTCATTTGATTTTCAAAAATATATAGATAGGACCAAAAAAATCAAGGGAAGAGAGTCGTAAAATTTCCATCTCAAAGCAATATACTAAATTGTTTCTAAAACTATAACATCACTTTGCCAGCCAAAGTCAACGTGATTAACTAAAAATATCACATAAATTGAAAATACAAACAAGTGTAAATTAAAAGATCATTCTCCAGTTTATGGCCTTCTACAATAGACAGAAAATAAACATACATACACACACCTCACATCATAGGAGGACCATCACAAAACACTGTCATATATTGTGCAAATGTTTATTACTAATAAAAAATTAATTAAACAAAGTCCACAATTACTACACTATAAACACCACCATGTTAGGTCTACGTCACCATCCTCATAACATAACATGTTGCCAAATTTCACAAGAACAAAATTAGCCTACAATCAAAATTTAATTCAGTACACATAAATACTGTTCCTTGTCCAAAAAATGTAAAATTAGTACGTCGATACACATAAATATTGTTCCTTGCCCTAAAAATGTAACATTACTATTCTTTATTTCACGGTTCCCGGAAGGAACGCTTCAACACTTGGCAACACTGTGATGCACCGACAGTTGGGAGGGAAAGCAAAAGGCCATAAACTGGACATTTACCTTTTAAATTAGTAAAATATAAATTTAAGTACCTAGCATTTGTATAACGAAAATCTGATCAGTATATTGGAAGAGTAAAAATGAATAAAGTAAATACATCCAGGTAGTAGAACTGGAAATCCTTTTTGAAAATTTTAAATCATCTGGTAGCTGATGATGGAATTGTTGTGGAGTATTTGGGTACTAAACCGATAGAGACGACTTCTAACTGGCAGACAACGTTCCGAAACATACATTGGATTCAACGCACCAAAACAACAAAGGGTACGTTCATTGTATGCCAAGTGAATAAAAAGTTGTTGATTAGTAACAAGAGAATAAAAGCCATCGACTTTTACCCCATTTAGTGTGATTTCTCTCTTCTTAGCCACATGTAAAATGTTTAACTTTCTTTCATGCTTCTGTCAAATTAGCCACTGCACTGTAATTGCGGATCGATTATCGACTATCGTGTATGGTTTTTAGAAAATTTCTACGATATACATAATATGTATTTATTATAATTTATTAGGCAACTACTCTCTGATTTTTAAGCAGACCTGTTGTAAAATTTCTACATCTGAAATACTGGACTCAACAATATCTCTCTGTATATGAACTCGTCGTTTCTGTGCTCTCCATACCTACTACTTGAAAAATTCTTCACGAGCTTCTTCTTTCATCATCGCATCTAAAGAATAAAATTTTGCAGCATATAATTTTGTCAACCTTAGTATTGAAAAGATTGGGAAAATATCATTTTTATGGTAAACTACTTTTGATAACTTGGAGAGGGCCATTGGGAAGTAATTTACGTATACGAGCGTATGTTTCAAAGCCGTTGCGCCCGCGGATTGAATATCTATGACACGGCTGTACTTCGTGTACGCGCCCTTTTGTCAAGGCCGTTTCATTTGCTGTTTTCTATTCCTCCGACCTCGATCGTACACGTATACGGAGTATTAAGGTTGCAGCCTCTCATGCTACCACTCGTGTCGTTTTGAAGGTTGTATTCACATTGTTACTATATATGAAGGGGGTGGGGGATGAGTTGGATGGAAATTCATTCTTGAACTAATTCTCTTAGAGGGCAGTCACAATGTATAACTGTAGTGCTTGTGGTATTAGTTTTACGCATCGTGATAATATGCGACGCCATCAAATGCGTTCTTGTAAAAAGTTTGATGGCCAACCAACAAAAAATGTAAACATAGCGATGCACAAGTTAATTCAAAGCCATCAACCTATGCAGATGTACAAACGAATCAGCCCCACTGCATTCCAATTATCACGCGTGCCCGAGTTCTACAGCTGCACTCTGCCTATAAAATCTGCCGGACACATGGAGTACATAAAAACATAACTTCACATTTTCGTGTTGTTTCGCTCGTAAACAAAACAAAGAATGCAGGTACTTCAATAACTAAAGTCTATTTTTTACAAATTTTAAAGTATATAGTTTACTAGGTATAATTAAATTGGATAATGTAGGCTTTTAATTAAAATATTAGATTACCGTTTTTAATATACCTACACACATTACACTTGTAACAAAAACAGGCGAATTGCAAGGGGATAATTTTGTTATCTCGCATTAAGTTCTAGTTTTAAATCTGTTATTTAAAACACACTTTAAAATAAATTATAGTCAAAAGCTTGGCCGTTGGTAAGAATCATCACATTTTTGAACTTTTTGATGATGTATAAAGATGTTGTATTAAGGCTAAAATAGTGTCATCGCCTTTAAGCATTTGTAAACGGACAACACCTTTTACAAATTTTTGCATCAGACTCCAAATGGCTGTTACAGCATTGATGAAAATTACAAAGATTATTATTTTCTTCCACTGAAAACCGTTTTAAGAGTTTTTGCATCGTTTAACCATCTAGTAAGTATCCTTTTTACGATTTTTAAAGCACCGATGATTCCGATAATAAATATATATTTGAAGCGCTGTGTTTAAATTATTGTCTACCTAAAACTTTTATACTAGCGCATTCTGATAAGAATGGCAGTGTAAAATATAGAAAATTATAGGTAGTTTATGGTTGTTATCATATTAGGTTTGAAAGGATGCTTACGTAATACCCAAATAATTATTATTGTATGTTTCGAGAATAGTTGATACTCTCTCATTATATTTTTGTTATAGCAACTCATACAAGGAGTTAAGGGCTATAAATACACAAGATGAGTCATTTTTTTAATTATCTTTATTGCGATGTAGTTATGAAAAAATATACAAAATCACAGTCTTTCATTAAAAATAATGGTTTTCTATGCTGACTATAACTAGGTATACCAGCAAAAAGACTGATACTCATTGAGTTGATGAAGCAAACCGATGTAAAATGACGTTGACATATTATTTTTATCGAAAACTTGAAATTTTTTAATTTTACATATAAATGGCTCTTGTGAACTAGGCTCACATGAACAACGCATGTGTTTGTTTTGATGAGCTCTCAGAACTCGGTAATAGTATTTTATATAACTCCGAAGTAAACAATAACATAACACAGTATTTAAGAAAACATTATTTACTTTTTCCGTCTAACATAATAAGTGTACAATTGACAGCGAGTAAACCTTCCCCGCTACCAGGACAAGGAATG
>JANEYF010000984.1:0-112094 GCA_029963845.1 Rhamnusium bicolor
TAGTAAACTGAAAAGGATTGATTAATTTGGTTTAACATTCATTAGACAATTCGACGCAACCTGTTGTACATGTGTGACGTCACTACAGATGCTGAATCAGCTAAATTGGTTTGTTTATGCAGCGCAGCTTCCATAACCCGGCTTTTTATTGATTCTTTGTAAGTTATTGTGACTTTTTTGTGTTTTTTGCCGTTGTGTGAAGTTATGTTTGTGACATTTTATTTTTAAGACCATATTATAGCAATAGACTATTTGGTTTGGTTCAAAAAGCCAGCCAAGCTTTTGGTTTTTGAGAGACAATTTTAACCAATTTTTGTGGATTTCGAACTGTTTCTTTGAATTATCAGCTTTATTTCCTAGGTGTCATTTTAAAAATAATTTATATATCTATATTTGGTTACATGGCATGCATTTGCTTATTTTTCAGAGCAGACTATGCCTGGACGAGTATGTGCTGTTGCTTCATGCAAAAACAATGAACTGGCCCTTAAGAAGAAAGGCTTGAATTTAACATTTCATTACTTTCCAAAGGGTAATGATTTCGTATCTTCAATAATGCGGAAAGAGTGGGTGCACCGTTGTAAAAGAATGGATAAGTTTAATGCCGATACTGCAACAATTTGCTCTGACCATTTTACCGATGGTGACTATGAAAGAGATTTACACCATGAATTGTTAAGTAAGTAGGTAAAGCATTTTAAAATTAGTGTAAAGTAATCAGTAAAAAATAAACTTTGATTCATAGTAAATAGTAGTAGATACCTATACCTATGCAGTTTTATTTTTTAGATCTTAGGTATATTTTAGGGCTTACATCCAAAGACTATGAATGGCGGTGTTGATTACTGTTTTATGTTTATTTTTCTTGCCTCCTATTTTTATGTTTTAAGTCTTACAGCAATTATTTCATCCAACTTAATACATATAAGCTAAGTATTTAAAATAACAATCTTTTAATATTGTTTTATTTTTCCAGATCTGCCTTCACGCAAATTTTTAAAGAAGACTGCAGTACCCACAATAAAATTAGGAAGTAAAGAAAAACCAGCAGAAACTACACCTCGGGAGAAAAGAGCACAAAAAAAGAAGAACAAGGAGATAATTGATTCATTACTTGCTTCCACAAGCATCTACGATTCAAGTTTAAAGTAGCCCTTTACCATCAACATCTAAAGAGGGCTCAAGTGTTGACAATTTGACCCCAGAAGTTTTGACTGCCACAGAAGAAAGTGTACTACCCCTCCAGCACCCCCATTATATCAGACCAAGCCACAGACCACAGTACAGCCTGATTTAGAGTTGACCAAACTCAAAGTAAAATATGAAGAATTGCTACAAAAGTATACTTCCTGTAATAAAAAAATCAAAGGATTGAATGATATGGTAAAATCACGATTATAATATTAATTATTATATTGTACCATAACATCAACTGAGAATAAAGCCCAGGTGGCAGAAAAATTACTTAATGTGGTCTTAACAAAAAACCAGATAGATTTACTGTCTTGCAGCAAAAAGTTAGTTCACTGGAATCAAGAAGAAATATCAATAGCATTCACGATAAGATATTATAGCAAAAAATGCTATCTATATTTAAAAAATAACTTAAATTATCCTTTACCTTCTTTGTCAAGTTTAAGACGTTGGGCATCTCGATTGGATGTTAGTCAGGGACTGCTTAAAGACATTTTATTGATGATGAAACTGGCTGGAGAAAATTATAATGATTTTGAGAAAACAACTGTTCTTCAATTTGATGAAGTGAAGGTGAAGTCTGTGCAAGAATATGACGAGGCCAAAGATGAAGTACTGGGACCATGTAGTCAAATGCAGGTAGTTCAAGCTCAAGGCCTATTTTCAAAATGGAAACAACCTATTTACATTGCATTTGATGAAAAAATGACAAAAGATGTATTCAATATTATCACTGAATTGCACAATATATCATACAATTTTGTAGCCGTGTAAGTGATTGTGGAGAGGGAAACGTTGGCTTGTGAAATCAACTGCAGGTTGATTTAGAACCACCTTTTTTTAAGCACCCTAGTACCAACGAAAATATTTATGTTTGCCGATGCGCCACATTTATTAAAACTAGTTCGTAATTGGCTACTGGACACTGGATTTGTAATAGAGGAGGGTCAAAAGATTACAAAGGAGCCTCTACAAGAACTAATCGATTTAACCAACAAGGAGGTTAATCCCTGTTGGAAAATATCCCAAAATCACATAAACTGTGAAAAAAGTCAGAAGCAAAATGTTAAACTGCTCAGCCTTTTGTCCAATGCTGTATCTACAGCTCTTTTAAGATACAAACCAGGCAATGACAAAGAAATGGCTGCAATTTGGGAGAATTTATTGGAAATATCAATACATGGTTTGACATCTTTAATAGTTACGTGGAAGAAGGGTCAGTGCCTACCAAAAGTGCATATGGAAAACACCTTAACATGCAAAATCAGCACTTACAACAAAATGATTTCTACCATATCAAATATGGCAATTGGTAAAAACACCTTGCAAATTTTTCAAAAGGGAATGATAATGTCCATGAAGTCTTTAAAATTGCTATTTTCTGACATGGAAACTAAATTTGATGCAAAATACATTTGTACACATAAGTTAAATCAAGATGCTTCTCACATTTTTTTTTATGCAAATTAGAAGCCGAGGACCAAATGAACATCCTAGTCCTTTGGCAGCTATCTACCGTATAAGGTGATAATATTAGGAAAAAATGCTGGAATATTATATGCAAAGGTGAATACAAAAGAACAGATCAATGAAG
Organism: Rhamnusium bicolor; assembly: GCA_029963845.1. Taxonomy (NCBI): domain Eukaryota; kingdom Metazoa; phylum Arthropoda; class Insecta; order Coleoptera; family Cerambycidae; genus Rhamnusium; species Rhamnusium bicolor. The sequence continues at coordinate 2,789 of JANEYF010000984.1, forward strand.
AGTTCATATTTCCTAAAATTTTAGAAAAAGCAAACCTTATGCTTAAAACAAAGAATTTTAATGAGACGATGGCATCAAATTCTAGTAGCTCCTTTTCCTCAGCTGATAGTCCTAATCAATCTGGAAGTACGTCATCTTTTCAAGAAAACGCACCAGAAACAGCAGAGGATGCTTTAGAATACATTGCTGGTTGGCTGCCTCATAAATATAGAGAAAGTATTTCTGACTTAGGAGATTTTACATATAAATATAAAACGGATCATAGTTACCATATTCCCTCTTGGGTGCAGCAATTGTAGTATGGAGGAAAAAATTAAAAAAGTGGAACAAACATTTTGAAACTTATTAATTATTAGAGGGATCCCAGGGTTGTTGCTAAATTGGCAAATAAATTTAAAAAAAAGAAAGCAGCTATTTTTGGTTTTTGTAAACTTGCGAACAGTCATTAGAATTAATTATAATAATTATCAAGCTCAAACTAGAAAAAATTTAAAAAAGAAAGCACACTCATGATTTTGACAGAAATAGAAAAAAAATAAAAAAGATTTTGAATTAATATAATATGGAACCCAAATAGCAACATTTATGTTTAATTTCTAATAGCAAAAGGCAACTTGGTCTTTTTGATGAAGGGAAATTCCCCCCTTTTTTCATATATACCACACCATTCTTTTTTTTGGGAAAAGGAGGGGGGGGGGGGGAGACGGGGGGGGGGGTTTTTTTTTATATTTTTTTTTTTTTTTTTTTTTTCCTCTGGGCCGGGTGTTTTTTTTTTTTTTTTTGGGGGGGGGGGGGGGGGGGGGGGGGGCCGGGGGCGGGGGTTTCCTTTTTTTAGAATTTTTTTTTTTTTTCCCTTCCTCCCTCTTTTCTTTTTTTTTTCTCCTCTTGGTGCCCTTTTTTTTTTTTTTTTTTTTTTTTGTTTTTTTGTTTGGTTGGGCGGGGCCTCCTCTTCCTTTTCTTTCTCTCCTCTCGTCCTTTTTGGGGTTTTTTGTTTTTTTTTATAAAATATTTGTTTTGTTTTGTCGGTTTTGGGGCTGGGGTGGTTTTTTTTTCCTTTGGGGTTGGGGGGTGGGTCCTCTTCCAAACCACACCCCTTCCAATGGTTTTTGTTTTTTTGTTTTTAATTAATTAAAAAAATTTAAAAAAAACACTCCTCCCTTTTTTTTTTTTTTTTCCGCTCTGTGCCCTTGTTTTGGGTTGTGTTTTGTTTTTTTTTTCTTCCCCCCCCCCTGCGGGGGGCCGCGGCCGGGCGGCCGGGTTGCAACCGCTTCCCCCCCCCCCGCAAATCCTTTTCTCAAAAAAGGGGAGGGGGGAATATTTTTGGTTGTTGCCCCGGCCTGCCCGCGCCCGCTCTTTCTCCCCTCTCTTTTGGGGGGTTTTGGGGGGGGGGTGGGGGGGGTTTGGTGGCGGCGCCGCTTTGGGGTGGGGGGGGGGGTAGAAAAGAGGGGGGGGGGGTGGTTTGTTGGTTTTTTTTTTTTTTTTTTTTTTTGTTTTGGGGTTGTTTTTTTTTGTTTTTTTTTTTTTTGGGGGGGTTTTTTTTTTTTTTTTTTTTCGGGGGTGGTTTTTTTTTTTTGTGGTGAAGTCTAATATTATTTTTGATGAAACTTTATTTAAAATAAATACAATTTTTAAGTGTGTTATTTTGTTTCTTTACAATAAATAATCATCTATGATCCTATCTACCCAAAATTTTTAATAAAAAAATTAAACACAATTTCATATAATTTTTATTTTAAAATACAATAATACTTTTTCATTTTGTGTCAATAATTTTTAAAAATGAAATGGTCGTAATTTCCCAAAATTAAAATAATGCATTATCCAATATTCATTTTATAGCTCTCACAAACTGAGCATCTGTGATGACGTCACAGTAAGCGTGGCCGTACGGCTGAGTCGGCTGACAGATTCGAGAAAGTAAGCAATCCTTTTCAGTTTACTATTCTTGATGTATACCTACTGGCATGTGCTTATGTATTTGAAGTTTTGTGCATCAAGCATTTGTCGATTACATTCATTTAAATATTAATATGTCAAGTGTGAATTATTATTATTAGAAATAGGTATATTATAATAATGACCTCAAGGAGCAAACAGATATTGGAACTTGCTAGAAACCAGCAAGAAAACAGAAAATCGGGTATCTATTTATTTCATAGGTTATGTAATTCAAAGCTTTCTTGTACGTAGAATGTATTTATCAAGGAAAAGTAAATAAATATAAATACTACATAGTGCACTACTTACGAATATCTGTGTTCGTAAGTTATCCGATGTAGGATACATGAACAATTCACTAATTTCACAATATTGCATTTCATTCAGTCACAATACATGCTAATATTTACGTTAATAGTTGAGCTTGAGTCTAATATTATATGGATGTGAATATGTCTGTTATTTTCGTAACATTTGGGATCAATTATTGAGTCTGTCAGTAACTGTCATTTCTGAAACTATACTCTAAGGCGATTAACTGAATTTTCTCTCGTAGGGTGCAACAATTTCGTTGACGAACCTTCAACACTAGTAGAGTGTTGATTCAGGAAGATGGTAGCCAATCAATTAGAAGTGAATGTATGGAAGAAAATAAGTCTTATGCCGATTTGTGAAATGTCCCTCTGCAAGGTAAGTTATTTTAACTTTTGGCAAAGAAATGAATGACATGAGTATGTATTGCTTTTAGATTATTCACCTGAAACCTCATTGGACAAGTACTTGCCCAGTAGTTCAGATGAGAGTAGCAGCGATTTTGATGACGAATGCACAGTATGGAATTCTTTGCCAAAAAATTCCACATCAAATATTGGTAAAGCTGAAAATGGGTGTTCAAGGCGTGAAATGGTTAAGATAAAACTATTTCAAAGACCAACAACGAAGAACGCAGAGAAGTTTATGAAGACATCACTACACAAAATCAAAATACAGAGAATATTACCACACATCAAAGTTCAAGGTGTGAAGTTATAAAGAGAAAATATTTGAACTTTCGGAAAAGACATCAAAAAGACGACTGAGAAATCCCAAAAATTGGAAATGATGTAAGGCAGCAAAATTGAGAGAAAAAGGTAAATCTTATGTCGCACAGTCAGGTTAAGTGGTGCCACAAAAGAGACCAGAAACAGATTCCCTGTGTAAAAAAAAAGTTGTAAGTTACAGTGCGATAGTAAATTTGATATTGAAAGCAGAGCAGCAATATTTGAGAAGTTTTATAATCTTGATGTGAATGCAAAAAATTCACTACTTTTCAAAAGTATTATAATACAACCAGTTCGTCGTCACAGGAAGAACATAACGAGACCGAAGGGCTTTTCTTTCAAATATACAGTCACTTTTGACCAAAAAGTTATCACAGTGTGCAAAACTGCATTAGGCTCACTTTATCAAATTACACCAAAAAAAATTCAAAATATACAGCGAAAATTTGAATCAGGAGGTTCTGTACCAACTCCGGATAAAAGAGGTCACCACAAAATCCGTCCACATAAAACTCCTGAAGATGTCGCTGCTGCTGTTGAAAATCACATCAGTCGATTTCCCGCTGAACAATCTCACTACTCGAGAAATAAGAATATCAATAAGAAATATTTATCTCCCCTTCTTAATTTGAGTAAAATGTATGAACTCTATATCAAGAAATGTCAAGTGCAAAATCTTCCTGTGGAATACAAGATAAAGAAATGTTCTTACAGTAACATATTTTCAACTAGATTTAATCTTTCTTTTGGCCAACCACATAGCGATACTTGCACCAATTGCGATTCTGGTGCCAATACTGAAGAACATCGAGAGTCATATAAGTTCGCATTCGAGCAACAAAAAAGAGATAGAGAGCATGCCCGCTCTGAAAATAATGTCCGTTATGCAACAATGGATCTTCAACAGACGATGCCTTTACCGAGGTTAACAACATCCAAGGCTTTTTATCTCCGACAACTTTGGTTCTATAACCAAAGTGTCCATGCCATAATGGTAATGGTAATAGTGGGGGAGGCTGACGCCTGGCAAGTAGGCCACAGACGGGCCCTTTTTACCAACCTCCAGCTGTCCCCTCAGCCATGTGCTTCTCTTGCTCCCTCATCGAATCTTTCCGACCTTCTGATGGAGGTCAGGATGTCATTCATTGCGAGGGAGCTCATCTCCACCTTTAGAAGCGCCTCAGAACCAAAGATACTGTGTCTAAGGCGCCCAAACGCTTCACATTATCCCAGGAAATGGTAAGATGTTTCTTCATCTCTCCTGCACCTTGGACATATAGGGTCTTCCTCAATACCTATCAATGATAGATGCCTCCTAAGTCTGCACTGGCCTGTCAGAACACCGATTAATAGGCTCAGAGTTTTCCGACTCCGTCCCAGCAACTAGGCCGATCTTGATTTGTTCGGCCCTGTCACAATATCTCGAGTTTGCCTGCAGGCCCTGTTTGTCCTCCAGTGCATCCTCAGTGCCTCGAGGGCCCACTCATTGAGGGCCATTGTGACCTGTCTTCTTGAAATACCTACCATAGGCTCAGGCCCGTGACAAAGTTCCTCGGCTCCGAGTCTAGCCAATTCATCGACCTTCTCGTTGCCTGGAACTCCCATATGTACCGGGACCCATACCAGTCTCACTTGTTTATGCCTAGCCAGCTCTTCTAGGGCATCCCCACACTCCTGGACGAGAGCTCCATGCCATAACTGCAAGTGGAGAAAAATCATACTTTTTTACATGGACAGAGGATGTTGCAAGCAAAGGCAGTCTTGAAACTGGAAGCTCTTTATTTACATTCACCCAACTTTTAGTAGATGGTACCGCTCCAACAGTTGAACACCTGATCTTATGGTCTGATTCTTGTAGTGGCCAGAATAAAAACTTCAATATGATTGCCCTATATCAGTACATTATAATGTACTTTCATTTTGAAAGGTGTTTTTAAGAAAATTTATCACAAATTTCCTGTGGTGGGGAATTCTTTCTTGGACTCTGATCGAGACTTTGGAAGGATCGAAAAAACGTTACGAAAAACAGGAACTGTTTATCTTCCAGATCAGTATCGAGACATAATAAAATCTTCAAGTACGAAAGGCTCAATTGTTATGGATATGAAAGACCACTTTCAAAATTTAGAGGAAGTTGCTGTTCATTTAAATTTATTGAACACAACAAAAAATACGTTGAATGAAAAGGTTAATTTTAGAGATTACGTGACATGGATTCGTATTGAAGAATACGGTAGTTACCTTTATAAAACATGTTTAGATTAGAATACACCATTTATGAAGGTAGTTATCATGAAGTCAGATCACAGAAAAATCCAGTCCGATGAGTATAATATGAATCATATTGCAAATAAGACAAACCAATTAACGAATGAGAAAATCTCAAATTTAGAAGTGCAGATAATATTTGTGAAGGACCCATACAAAATTTTTTTATCACAACATAATAGATCAATTCAAAATTCAAAAACCACAAGAACCACGAAAGAAAAGTAGGAAATGCACTAAGAAGTAAAACAGATGAAGCCTTCTTCAATCCAAGCGCGGATCCAGGGGAGGGTCATGGGGGTCATGACCCCCCCCAGAACATCAAGAGTGTATAAAATATTCTAATATTTTATTGCCGATTAACTAGCGAAATCAACGCTAAGTATAACGTATACCTATGTATTACAAAAATGCAAAAACATTCACGTTATATCGCACATATCATCACTCTTGTGAATTTGCGAAGCGCTCCCTGTTCCTGTTCCTTGGTTGTCTGTGGCATGTGGCATGCGCCAATGCTACTACACTAAGTTATGTGCAATTGCAATGTGCAATATGAATTTGTTATTAGGTTTCTATTTTTTATATTTTTTTGTATTTTGTTATTTTGTTTCGTTAAATGCCGTTTTATTAATTAAAAAAGTACATTTATTTTGTTTTTGTTTAACTTTAACAAAATCCTATCCTGATCTGAAAAATTAAATTTGTTTTGACGAAACTCAGTTTCCAATTTTCGTCTGTGATACATTTTGCCTGCGAAGGCAGAGCTTTGTTCATGACAAAAAAAAACAAAAAATCAAAAAAAATAATTTTTGCAATTACATACATGAAAAAAAGAAAATTTGTTTGATGAAACCTATTTTTCGAAGAAACTGTTTATGTAACTCATATTTGCAACTTTTCTTCATTTTAGAGCGTTTGACCTTGAAAAATACCGAATTTTCGCCTGCGGCGCATTTTTATAGATTGTCCCTTTTTGATATTATAGTTTATGGGATGACCCCCCCCAAAATGAAGAACTGGATCCGTGCCTGCTTCAATCCCAATAATTTACTTGTTATTTTTTTTAGTGGATGAATGATCTATGTACAATATGTTTCTTATGTTCTGAGTATTACTTTAAGTTTTGTTATGTACACATCATCATTCGAATTTTACTAATAAAGTCATTTGAATTATGAAAAATGTCATTGATTAGTCCCATACAAAGAAAAGTACCAATCAGTCAACTTCTAACTCATTTTTCTCCAAATAATCTTTCTGTTACATGAACTCTTTATCCACTTGTCTTCAATTGTAAAAATGACAAATTAAAATTTTACCTGTTATAAAATGCATTATATACTGGGATAATAAGTTCTTTGTTATCTCTTTTGATACTTTCACGTAGTTCTATGTCTGGTATCGAGTATCCTCTTTGAACTTTTGCAATTTCATCTATTTCTTTATTAAAACCCTAAAATTATAGAGACTGAAGTTTGACATTACTTATAGAGTTTAAATTCTTACGGCAAATTTTTCTTTGAGGCTGGCTCTTTCTTTATCTTTCAATTTATCACCATGCATATGAATTAAAGGATCATCACAGCCAATATAGTTCAAAAGCTTTGTCCAGCTAAAAATAAGTACCTAATATTAATGATACCATATGGATTGTTTAATTTTAAAACAATTTTAAATGTTTCTTATTTCATCTAATTAATTTTCCTCTTTCTTTACTTTTTTATATCAAGGCTAGAATTCCATAAAATATACAATAAAATATGAACCGAATTAAAAATTCATCTAATAAATATTTACTATGTATTTGGTTATGTTTAGATAGATAGATAGATAAATAGATAGTTTATTAATCATTTAAAATACAAAAGTGTGCATTATGATAAGTCAAATTTGTATAAAATTTATAAATAATATCATTCAAAATACCCACTAAAAGTAAAGACAAACAGAAATCTAAATATTAAACAAGATAGATTTATTGGGGTTCAAAATAAAACAAAGAAGGTTTAGTGCCATATCCCCAAAAAAAGAAACAATTATGCAGCTACGGACACGTGTTTCGGAGTTATTGCCCCTCATCAGCGTATCGTAGCTAAGGAATTGGATCTACGATGGGATAGATCAGGAACAAGAACTAAAATAAGGCTGGAAAGTACAGTACACAGTACTCAATAAGTGCCTTCATGTTCCCACATGCCACATATAGGGCCTCGATGAGCACAGTCAACACACAGAGCTCTATGTGTACTGCTCATTTCCACCTGGCACATACAAACAAGACAAGATAGATTTATTGGGGTTCAAAATAAAACAAAGAAGGTTTAGTTCCATATCCCCAAAAAAGAAACAATTATGCAGCTACGGACACGTGTTTCGGAGTTATTGCCCCTCATCAGTAGATCCAATTCCTTAGCTACGCTACGCTGATGAGGGGCAATAACTCCGAAACACGTGTCCGCAGCTGCATAATTGTTTCTTTTTTGGGGATATGGCACTAAACCTTCTTTGTTTTATTTTGAACCCCACTAAATCTGTCTTGAATAATGGTGAGAGGTATGAAACTTCTACGTATGGAAACAGAGACATCTATGATGTCGGCCGGATAGTAGCATTTAGACCATACGAGAAGTTTCATACCCTCTCACCACTATTCAATTTACCTTAGTTAGTATATGACTAACAGATTGGCCACTATCATTTGTCTGTTCCATAACCTATGCCATACTAAGGAGAACAAATAAGTTCAAAACCGGTCTATGTCTGGTTAGGAATTGACAAATGATATTGGCTATTGATCTATCATGGTTTGAAGGTATAATCCAATGCAGGTCGGGGTATTTGCCTGCTGAGTAGTTGTTTCCTTCAAATCATATTAAATAAATCTATCTTGTTTTGTTTGTATGTGCCAGATGGAAATGAGCAGTACACATAGAGCTCTGTGTGTTGACTGTGCTCATCGAGGCCCTATATGTGGCACATGGGAACATGAAGGCACTAATTGAGTACTGTGTACTGTACTTTCCAGCCTTATTTTAATTCTTGTTCCTGATCTATCCCATCTAAGATCCAATTCCTTAGCTACGCTACGCTGATGAGGGGCAATAACTCCGAAACACGTGTCCATAGCTGCATAATTGTTTCTTTTTTGGGGATATGGCACTAAACCTTCTTTGTTTTATTTTGAACCCCAATAAATCTATCTTGTTTTTTTTTGTATGTGCAGGTGGAAATGAGCAGTACACATAGAGCTCTGTGTGTTGACTGTGCTCATCGAGGCCCTATATGTGGCACATGGGAACATGAAGGCACTAATTGAGTACTGTGTACTGTACTTTCCAGCCTTATTTTAGTTCTTGTTCCTGATCTATCCCATCGTAGATCCAATTCCTTAGTTACGCTACGCTGATGAGGGGCAATAACTCCGAAACACGTGTCCGTAGCTGCATAATTGTTTCTTTTTTGGGGATATGGCACTAAACCTTCTTTGTTTAATCTACATATTATTCATTATATAGGGTTAAACATAAATAAATAATCTGCATGTGTTAGTGTGACAATAAAGTCAAGCCAAATGGTATTCATTAACACTGTAAAATGCATGACTTAATAGGTATTTTTTTAGTTTCCAGTTTATATGCGTTAAACTTCCTTATCTGTTTAATGTTACTGGGTAACTTATTATACATCGCAATAAAGTTGTAAGTTGGTGAATTTCTAAAATATGTATGATTGTAATTAGGTATCATCAAAATATCACTATCGCGTGTACTGTAGTCGTGAACTAGAGATCAGGAGGCAGCGATAAATGACCTTAATCCCAGGATTTCCTTGAAACGGAAATGATTTTTCCGTAGATTGTTTTCTGTTATAAGACCGATTTGGGTTCTTCTTTCACTTTGATACACCCTGTATGCTATAACTAGGATTAATAATTATTTTAAAAACCGCTTTGAACAAAGGATTAATTTATTTTATGTCGAATATTTGGAATAACAATTATTTTTCAAGGTAATTGTTTCAAACCCGTTTCCTTTTCCAGGGTACTATTAGCATTAAGCAGTGGCGGTCGGTCCATGGAAGCAAGGGAAGCAGTGCTTCCCCTGGGATTATTATAAAAAAACACATAAATAGAACCTAATTATTATTTATCACATATATTAATCATTAAAATTTACTTTTACCCAATTTCAATAGATACGGCCCTGCTTTTCAGCAGCTGATATAATGTTGCACGATAAAACCGTAACGATGACGCACTCGATTAATCCAGCCAACACGAACTCGCGCAACTTCGATATATGTAAGCAGAGACAACTGTCTCTGGTAAGTAGGTAACTTATTGAAATGCATCCCATCCCCACTTCATAATCTTGATATCTGAGCTATATAGCATCGTAATACGTTTTATTTTATAGATTTTAATCTCGATTTTAATATCGATTTTAATATTATACTTAATATTAATCTTCCTAGTATTATTCTCAGCTTTTGTGCTATATTTGTAAAAACTTTTTTGGTGTTTCTAAACCTGTGGTGCGGCGACAAGTGATTTTTAAAACGTTGAATATTAGTGCGCGTGTACGCAGATTTAGAATTACTTATTAAATTTGGAAGCTGGTTCTAGCACTGTGGAAAATATTATTTGCGTTTGTGTGGTGTGCAATTTGTTGAAAAGGGGATTTTCAACATATTCGTTTCAAGATAAACTGGATATTATTAGAAATGGGAAACCAACACCTGATTTAAAATTCTTAAAAAACGAAAGTTAAATCATGCTATAGGTACTTTAATATTGAAGTGTACAGTGCTAATCAGTGGTTAAGGGGTTGTGAAAATTTGTGTAAATTGTTTTGTTGGCCATGTGTACTGTTCACAAATGAAAAAGGTGTTTGGAATAAAAATGGCTTTTCAGATTTAAACAACATTCACAAAGTGACAAAAAGGCATGGTAAGTGTGAAACTCATTTGGGAGCGGTACTAAAAGAATAAACATTTGGAAAATCACGAATTGAGGCATTCATTAGATCAGCAGTTGAAAGAAAGTGTTAAAAGGACTTATTGATATTGTTTGTTTTCTCGGCGAAAATGAACTTAGTTTTAGAGGTCATACTGAATCTCGAAGCGTTGCTAATAGGGACAATTTTATCAATTTAGTTGATTTATTAGCAAAATACGATACAATTTTAAGTAACCATCTGGAACACTCCACGATATTTCGCGGTACATCAAATCATATTCAAAATGATTTGATTCAGTCGATAAGCAATATTGTTTTAGAAAAGATCAAGCAAGAAATAAAAAAAGCTCCTTTGGTGCAGTTATGTTAGATGAAACAACCGATATTACGAATATTAGTCAGTTGTCAATCGTAGTACGGTACATAAATCCAAATGGGAAATTCCAAGAGCGCTTTTTAGGATTTTTAGACGTAGCAACGGCATGAACGGCCGCAGCTTTATATACTATAGTTTGTCAGATAGTCGATGATCTACAGTGTGGTGCCAAACTTATCGCCCAAAGTTATGATGGGGCCGCTGTAATGGCTGGTGAATTGGGGGCCTGCAGGCCAAAGTAAAAGAGACTTTTCAGAATGCAATATTTGTACATTGTTTTGCGTATCGATTAAATTTAGTTCTAGCTCAATCTGCAGCGTGTCTTAAAGAGTGCAAAGTGTTTTTTTCAAGTATTAGTGGAATGGCTGCCTTTTTTTCAAAATCATCAAAACGGACACGAGAATAAAAACTTTTTCAAGAAATTTAACCAGTGAAGAGCAGCTTTCAAAATTGTCCCTGTTAACAATAGAAAGTGACTTTGTGAAGATGTCCAAAAAATTCAAACTTTTACGACGAAGTTATTTCCGACATCGCAAAAAAGAGAGGCGGATTAAACTACATTGTAAATAGGTAGGTATGTGCATGTTAACTACTTAACAAACTCTCTATTTCGCTGCGGGTTCAATCCTCGCCACCGGCGCTGGCAATATCGGTGGATATGGTTGTGTGTCTGCGTTTTTTTCATAAGTGTAACCCTCGCCCGTGCAGCTTCGGCTTTGGAATCGGGGGTTGTCTAATTTTTGTGGTTTTTATGTTTTATGTTTATTGAGGAGTGGCGATCCTACAAGTGTACTTTTTTCTAGATATCATAACTTTGCAGCTTTCGACATTTGTTTTAAAATGAGTATGCGGAAGCCACGTCCCTTTTCTTAAAATAATTTTTTGCCTCGCTTCGCTCGGGGCCTCGCGCTACCCATCACTCTATATCACAAACTGCTTCCCCTGTATCAAAACTCACCGCACGCCCCTGGCATTAAGTTTATATTTGATTGGGTCGGTGTTATTAGTTATTTTATTATTGTGTTTATGAAAGCCAAGTAAGAGGAAAGAAGAACTTTAATTTCAGTTGACATCCAAATTTAATATTAGAAATTTCGTTAATATAATGAGGGCTACCGTTTTTTAGGCTCACTATATGACGCCACTAGCGAGTAAGGTCGCTGTTAAAATATATTGTTAGGCGCGGAACAAGTTTATGGGGTTTTGCTATAATTATTTCGTACATCAGTAAATAAAAAAACTTGTTAATTATACCTCAGTGTTGTGCAGTTCCATTTTGTTCGGTAACAAAAGGCGGACATATGGTTCCAAGAGACAAAACTCGCATAAAACAGTGGTTGGTAGCGATTCGCAGGGATAACTTTACTCCTAACATTCACGTGTTTGTAAGGAACATTTTAATCCTGATGATTATGTGTTACCAAGGGAGGTTACGACAGAAAATCGTAAGTAATAATCATGCACATTCGTTGTTTTCATCAAGCTCATGCCTATAACCTAACTTTAATGACATAAGACACCTCTGATAGGTACAATAATTTCCCTACTGAGCAAGTAAATTACTACTTTCCTCTTCTGCCATCATGTTAATGTTTTTCAGCTAATTTTTATAAAAATTACTACAAACACGTTAAAAAGCCATGGTAAATATTAACGTTGAGTGACATGGACCTTACCCTACACTGGTGCCTCTTGTGGTGAATTCAAGAGCGTTAGCCCTCATTAGACAACCGTTATTTTGCAATTTAAATTTCACCCGGTACATTTTGAAAGTATGCAAGATAGTAGAATCATAGTTCATACCAGGGTTAGCCTTAGGAAAGAAACCATTTATTAATATGTGATATTAAATGATAGGTGAATGAAAGAAGTGCAATATTGTAGTAATTTATTGTATGTTATATTAGTATTTTTTAAAATTAACATGCGATCCAATCGGCCCTAAGAAAGGACAAAGAGGGTAAATCTAAAGATATAGTTGCCAGCGACTAATATGCATCATCAACCACCTGTCCCTGGATTGACATCCTACTGTAGTGTCACGCTTGTACACCGTAACCACTTGTAACTAGACATTGCTGCACCGACCGCCTGCTGTAATACCGCCTTAGGCACTAGTCACTATACAGTCACTAACTGCTTGCTATAGATACCAGTAGTAACAGATACAGTAACTTAGCTTGTTTTGAATCACCGCTTATTTGCTTGTGTAACTGCTTCCAGTAATCGTTTGAGTAATGAACTATGTTTCTTATTTCTACAGTAACGTTTGCACATTGTATATGAAGAAACCTGTTACAGCTATCACATTTAAAACTCATTTTATCCTCTGATACTTCTAATTTACACTTTAAATAAATTTTGTTCATCATTGGGTCCTGAGTCCGGTCCTGATATTTGTAGTTAATAATAAGTTAATATTTACGTTGTATAATAGATATATATTTCTTGTGTTGTATTTTTTTTAATCTGCTGTGGTGCTGTGAAATCAGTCTAAAATAAAATAGAGTAAGTAAAGTTGATATTCTGAATTTTATTTAAAACAAAGGTATAAGATCCGGTTGCACACCGAGAATCATTTTTGGCAGGTAAAGTGAAGTTGTCCATTTCTACGAAACCGACAATCATACACAACGATCACTGAACATACCGTATCACCACTGTAAGATCCCAGCTTCTATCACACTGCTAATAGAATAAAGTGGTGTACCTACACTTTAAAACAGGAACTGACGATCGAGACCGTACCGTAATAAAAAGTTCAAAGTACCGCTACTGTACTAAAAGGTGCCAAAGTAACAATATACCATTTTGTTACATCACAGCCTCCAGATGTATTACCGCATAAAATATTCATGCATATATGACACAATTACATTACTTTGTGGTTATTTTGGCCAGTTCGATAACATCCAAAGTTAATACGAAGAGGGCTGCAAGTATTGGTGAAAGTAACACTAACACATGTATTTTTAACTAGCGATTACAAGTCTAAAAGTATGTTACTAGTATTTGTTGTAAATGTTCCGGAGTTAATCTCCAACGCCTCTAATTAAAAATACATTTATTATATTCAACGTCGACAGATGTAATTGGCGCATATTTAAAATATCTGAACTTTTTCAGAGACCACATTTATTTCTTGTGTAGAAAAATTTCTTTGCCATTTAACCCTTTAACGTTCTATGGTTTTTTAAAAGACTACCTTCATTAAAGCGAAAACTGTAATAAATCTGAATACAAAAATGGCCTTTAAAGCACTGTTAGAGGCTATTAAAAGTCCATAAAACATTTAACTGACCACAATCTGTTGTAATTTGCGCATGACAGGAAAAGTGTTTTTTAAGAAACCTATACCTGTTAACAACTAGTACAATTTCTTGTATTTAAGAGGTGAAGTTCTGTTTAGTGGTTTTTTGTGATTTTCGAAGGAAATATATCTTTTAAGGTAGGAATATTAGATTGTTAATTACTATTACCAAACATAGGAGATATTTTTACTTACATTTGCAAAATTATTTTGAAGAAAACAAAGATATAAGTTGATGAATTATGCCACGATTTATAAAAAGGGTTAGAAAACTTATTTATTTTGTAACTACGTATTTGAGTTGATAACATTTTTTTGTTATATAATGTCAAAGTATGTTCATATCTTTCTTGTTATAATAATTTTGTTTCTAGATGAAGCAGCGCTTTCGAGTTACATCACTTTGTTTATGATCATGTTACCTTATATTTAGTTCATATTCGCGTGTTTGGTATTTTTTTGTGTCAAATAGTTAAATATTAAGTCTATAGAAACTATCCACTGACTACATTACATTTAATTTAGGGACAATTTATGGTTTAGAAAAATGCTTGTTCTGTAATCAGTGTCATAACATTTTTTTTGGAAGGGGAATAATAATTATTATTTTCACTAATTAGGTAGTATTTTTAGCTTTTCCGTGACATACATAAATAATGGATGTCAATTTGAATAAATTAGCCAGTTTACCTGAGAAGGAACTATATGATTGGTTAGAAGGGATACCCGTAGATCAAGCTTTTGATTCTGATTTTCAAGCGGAGATAGTGATGCAGATGATGCACTACCACTAGTTCTTGATGGTAGTTCTCGTGCTTCAACACCTATTCGTTCAAGCCGTTCATCATCAACAACACCTCTAAATTTTAATCTTTCATTTTCTCGATCAGGTATAACAGATATGTGAAAATATTATTTACACTTGAATTCATATTTTTTTGTTTTTAGACATGCTAAAGACCGCCATTCTAAATTCATCTCCGAATAATGTACCACAATCAGTAGAGTCACTTCCCAGTTGCTCCAATAAATCACCAGAATCATTAGTTTTTTCTTCTAACAAGCACACAGTTCGCAACAAATATATATCGTATGCCGAAACAGATAATAACAAAGATGATTTCGACTCAGACGATTCCTTAGTCAATCCTGATTATGTAACCGAGGTCATTATAGAGCGCGAAATTTCAGACAATGAAAGCAGCGAGGATGATGTTCAAGACCAACACAGACACGAAGATAATGAACCAACTTTCAAATTTACAAAACAGTCTTCAGAACCCATATCATATAATACATTTTTATTTTCTGAAAAAATGCGGACCAACCTTTGATGTAGATATTGAATCACCTATTGTAATATTTCGAGCACTATTTGGACTTGAGTTACTTGAACACGTAGTTAAAGAATCAAATAAATATGCTCAGGATAAAGGGTTAAATTTGAATCTTACTGGAAAGGAGCTTGATGCATTTTTTGGAATGTTGATTATACTGGGCTTTCATACCTTATCTTCCTTACGTTTATACTGATCTGGTGATCAAAATATGAAAGTGGACCGAATTCTTAGCGTAATGCCTCAACGAAGATTTTTAACAATATTACGTAACTTACATCTACAATACATGACAATAGTAAAATGCCACAACGAGATGATCCAGATTTTGACAAACTTTATAAACTAAGACCAATGCTGAACACACTCAATAATAATTTTAAAAAATCTTATATTCCAGACAGAGATATATCAATAGACGAGAGTATGGTTGCCTTTAAAGGTCGTTCCACCCTTAAACAATATATGCCTTTAAAGCCACAAAAACGCGGTTTTAAAATTTGGGCGATGTCAGAATCTAAAACGGGATACCTCCTTTCTTTTGAGGTGTATCAGGGTAAGGCCAGTACCGAAGAAAAATGGACGCTAGGGAACGAGTTGTTTACAGCTTAGCTAAACCATATTTCTCAAGAGGATACTGCCTTTATTTTGACAATTTTTTCAGCACATTCGATTTATTGAAAAATTTGTTAGAAAAAAAAAACATTTGCATGTGGAACTTTTCGGTCCAATCGTAAATATTTTCCCAAACATGTCTTAGCTAATGACAAGCTTTTAAAAAATCCAGGAGATTCAGATTATGCGACCTGTAATGAAATTTCTGTTGTAAAATGGAGAGATCACGGAAAAAACCTGTAGTAATAGTAAGTAATTTTCATGACGTTAGTAAACTTACAACAGTAAAACGCACCAATAAGGCAGGTCAAAAAGAAAATATCAAATGTCCGTTGCCTGTTCACCATTACAACGTGTCCATGGGTGGAGTTGATCGTTTTGATCAGCTTCATGCCTCCTACAACATTGCATGGAAATCAAGGTGGTGGATGAAGATTTTTTTATTATTTGCTTGATGTTGCAATTGTTAATTCCTATATCCTTAACAAAAGTAAGGCAATGGAATCAAAACAGAAACCGGTACCACAATTAAAATTTAGAGTATACTTGCCAATCAACTGATTGGTAACTATACAAATAGAAAACATCAAGGTCCACCCCCTGCCCATTCTATCTTAAGAAAGAAAAGTGGACGCGCTGTAAATAATATAGAAAATCAAATCAAGAGATTTACTGATGTCGAAGTCACTTGCCAATAAAGGGAACTTCAAGCCGATGTGCTTTGTGTAGCACTAAAGACAAACCAGTTTGATCAAGTATGATATTTAAAACGGTAATGTAGGCCTATGCTTAACATGCTTTGTGCCTTACCATACACCTTAAAATCATTATTGTATTAAAATTTGTTCAGTTTAGTAATAATAAAACGTAAATCTGTACCTTTTTTTATTTCAAAATTTGTGGTTGATATAATGACCTATGACATAAGGCGAATTTGGAGCGCGTAAATGGTCATATGTTGATATATCAACCACCCGTTTTCCAAAAAAACTGACGTCACTATATTTTTTGTAAATGCATTTTTTTATACAAAATGTATCATAAAGAATCAATTTTTACCAAAAAATAACAGGTTATAATGAGTTTTGCACGTTAAAGGGTTAACACGTTGACTGCCATCTCGATCTATAGTACCAAGAATTGTGGTGCGAACTCAGTTTATAACACCGAGTGTCATATTTGTCCCTTACCGCCATCACAGTCTATAAGACTGAGCCATGTATTTGGGATTTTAACGCCAGCTATGCGGTCTGGCATACTTTTACCTATTTGAACAGACTGAAGTAGCGTACTGAGTGATCTGCAACATTGGAAAAAAAAATTAAATTCAGTTTTGAAATTGTATAATATTGAAAATTTTAATGAATGCACATACATCGAGTTATTTCAAGTATTTCTTATACTAATAAACATAAGAAAACTAATCATAAAGCATAATAATAAAACAATTGCAGTTGTTATTCACTAGTGCACATAAGTAAAAGTGTCGCATGTTGGGGCCACCTCGGTCTATAGAACCGAGAGATTTTTTGGTTTTTAACAGCTAAAAAATTGTTTTTTATTTTCAAAATAGTGTGTATACAAGGTAACTATTCATAGTTTATTATCGAGTGGCATTCATGGCCTGGGGTGACTTTTTTTACCTGTTGATACCGGATGCAGCCTGGGGTAAAATGTGTTCTAACCCGTATGACAGTCAATGTGTTAAAAGGTCCACTATACTTGACATAGTAAGAAATCCAGAATTATATTTGGAAACAGTTTTGAATTTTTGTTTTACTGCCTCAGCAATGTTTTCCGATAATTGACAAAATGTACACTGTAGTGCAGCGCACTGCATCTGCTATGGTGCTTAAATTTGTAGTTCTTCTAGTACTTTCAAATGAAGTCAGGTGTCCATGCATTGAATAATGTATCCACTAAAACATTTGCCACCTTCCAGCCGCAAGCGTTGGTGGTTTCATCCATACTAATCCAGACTTATTTGTCATTCAGTTCAGTATACATTTCTTGTTAAATACTATCACATTTTTGTGATAAATATATATTGTTTTAGTGTAGTATCTAATGGCACCTGAACATTGCTATACTGCCCACTAATACACTTCTCTAAATAATGAATTATCTAACGTATTTTGTACATGTTATCCACAAGGTTTAAAAAAGATATGTATTTGGAGGTATTTGTTTATTTTCTACATGGGCCAGTGGGTGTAAACGTGATAGACAAGCGACCTTGCAAGCGGGCGCGATTTGCCTACACCTATATCTATGCAGTCGCCTGCTATTGGACTCTCGATGATACAAGTCTTTCCCTCTTAAGATGCCGGTCAATAAGTAGTTGTTTTTTTTTATAGCAGCAAGTCGTTCATTTACCGATAAACTTCTAATGTTTTGTTCCCATTTTTATAAAGAAAACAGATTTATTGCATATTATCTACATAAGAATATTTTACCATTTAATATTGTTTAGGAAATTTCATTAGGTGTTTACGATATAATATTCTATCTACATACATTAGTAAAAGTCATCTCTGGAATTTACCTCTACCTCCTGATCTCTACTTATAACACAAGAATTATAAAATATAATTTATTATACAAGTATTAAAAATCCCTTGTTGTATAGTCCAAAAATAGTTCACTGTAGTACCGGCCTACTGGAAAAATTCCGATAAAAAGGTGAAAATGGGAGTCCTTTTTTTCTTAATTTTTTACCATCTTCAGGCAATTAATTTAGTTTTCCTGCGTCAAATCCATTCCTACAGTAGTTTTATTTTTTATAACCAACAAGATATTTGTGCAAAATATTTTAAAAAAATTTTCAAGACTGACTGAGTGCATCTTTAAAAATAATGCATTAAAATTGCACAACATTTGATTGTTTCAAACATAAAGAGAGAGTATCCGCAAGCATGATTCAGCTTTAAATGTTATTACCTTTGAGAATAAGCTTTTTTGTGCTCTTGAATAGAAGTATAATAGTACTCCTCACAGTTTGGTTCAGAAATTAAGTATAGTTCCATCAAATTACTTCTCTGTAAAGACTTCAACACATAATTATTATTATTTAAGCGGAACAAAGCCTTTAATGCGGAATCACTGTATTGTTCACTTTTACTTATTAATGTATGATTTAACTGTACCAGGACTTTTTCTAAAATCAATAATATATTTAGACATAAACATTGTAATAAAAATTGTTTGTGAAATTTACTTATGTAAAGACCTAATAAGGCTTTATGTTCATTATTTGATTTCAGTTTACTTAATTGTCTTGAATAATTTGGGTCTTGTTCAAGCACGATACCAATCGTATCTGTATAATCAAGTAACTGTTCTAAAAACATGATAACATTACTTGTCATTTCATGGACGGTACCATCTGTTGGTAACTGAGTGACTGAATCAGAACGTATGCTTTCGATGAAATCTTCTAATGCCTTCGAACCCTAAAATATGAAGTGTTTAAATATGTACATTTTAACCTTAATTTTCAAAAAATATGTACGGTAGAATGTAGCATTTGTAGTATTTGATCAAATTTTAATTTAACATTTAAGTCATACTGCTCCACAGTTCGCTCAAATTCTGGTTTTAAACAGCGTAGTTGCTTGAATATTGGAAATATTACTAGAACCGTAGTAAAGTCATGTTTTGCAATGCACTTTTTTGCTCTTGATACGATATTCTGAAAAAGAAATATTAATATGTAATCGTCATTACACAAAAAATAAAAGTGCTAAATATATATTTATTCTAAGTACCATCAACTTGAGTTACAAGAATAGAACGTGTAAGCTCGGCGTACGCTTACGCCCAGTTTACGTTCATCACCAGGTTGCCACAGTGGTGCGATAACTGATTCATGCATAGTACAATTTAATTTTTATAATCTAGGATGCACACAAGCATAATTGTATAGTTGTATGTTCTATCGATACAATTTCAATGTATTGGAACAATTTGATTAGGGAAATATAAATTTTTTAGATATATGTCTATTGCCATTAATATAAGATACACAAACCAGGTATGGAGAAATAAACTTTGTTTGAAAAACTACCATTCATAGTTGAAGGTTTCAAATAAGAAAAGCTTTTAGGTTATTAATATAATGCAATCAAATAGAATTCAAAAAAAAGTCGTAAGTATAAATTTCATTTCTTGGACCAATGGTTCTGATATTACACCCTCTTGAAAAACAGCTTACTTTGCAAAATAGATTTTTTTTTATATTAACCCTTTCGGTGACCAAATGCTGTTAGTAGTATTTTAGCTTCATAAAAACCAGGTTTAAGCAATACCTCGATTTTCAAAACATCATGGCGTTGGGAGCCATTTTTTTGGAATTTCCGGAAGATGGACCTGGGCGTCATACCTAACCACAAAAAAATGCTGTTATAGGTATTTTTGGATTTTTTAGGACATCTTAAAACATGTATCAAATGGACAGCAAAAAGTGGAATTAAAAATCTGAATGTGAAACTTCAGTCACATGACCGCTCTCACTGCCACGAGCTATGACCCCTAGTGCAACTCTTCCCCCTCAACCTACTGATAAAGAATGAGCAGAAAGTCTAGACCACGCACTTTTTGCACTGTTATGTGTGACTATTGTCATACACTTTCAATATAGTTTTGTGAGAGACATATAGTTAAGAGTTTAATAATTACAAGTATATTATATTATTTAGTCAATGGTAAAAAATGTTTTGTTTATAAATTTTCAATAAAATAGTTAAGGCAAGTCGTTTTGTGGTTATACAAACCTGACAGTTTGATATATTTGGAATGCTAATGAAACATACATATTTTAGATCCAACTTAAAAAGTTGTTTAGAATAGAAACAGCAATTTGCCAAATGTGTAAAGAACAGCCAATAACTGCCGAATAATGGACTGGACCAGTCTACTACCTGCCAAATACAATTCAGATCATTATCTTTATTTAGAGGATTGATATTTGTTAAATACTTGTATGTAATAAATTTTTACTATGCATGACACTTTATAGGCACTGTGAATGCAACTTGAAATTTTGTCGGCTCTGGAAACATTTTTGAATTTAAAATATAAATATTTACCTCACCATCTTGCACTATTGTATCCATAGCTTCTCTAACAATTAATTCAAATACTCTTGGCTGATGAGCAGGTGTTATAATGTCTCTCATTAGAATTTGTTCAATTTGCATTAATCTGTGTAATGCTATCACACATATTAAGTAATTTTCCATTTCTTGTTCATTATCAAATTCTTCACCAGTGTAAGATGTATCTAAAATTAAATAAATTATGCATACTCAAAGCTGTACACTGTGTAATAAAATTGTATGCAGATTAAAGATCTACAAAAAATTATTGAAAATATGATTTCACAGTGGTAAATTTAATCCCTATTTTTCTATTTACTATTTAGGCTATTTACTATTATCAAACATACATATCTCTGTTATTATTAAATATTTTTTATGTTAAAAATGTGTCTATACCTTTTTTAAAAAGAATTTATCATTGTTCTTTTTCATTATTGTAGCATTTTACTTGATACTATTTTTTTTTTGTTTACATGGCAAATTATAGTGTATTGTCTTCTATATAGAAAAAGTTGATTACTAATTTCATTTATTGTCCGTTATAGAATGAAAAGTAGTTAAACTATCTGTAGTTTTAAGGATGTCTCACACAGAAATGTGTCAATTTTTAAATTTTCCAATGGGCTGAGTATAATTTTAATCATTTCCAACCTTGAAATCGAAGAAAATATGATTAATAAGCAAAACTCTTCACGAGAAAATTTTTGTTTATTTATTACTATGAATTCCATTGAAAATCCATAATAGTTTATTTTTCAAAACTTTAACCTTCTTGAGTAAGTTAAGAATTTTTTGAGATTATTAAACCGAATGTTATTTTATTTTCATACTATTGTAACCAATAAAAACTACCTATTTATTTAATCTATTTATTTAATTCACCTAAAAATAGTTATTCATAATTCTCTGCCGAATTATTTTCCTACATTGAACCAATTAGTATTGTTACTATCATTAACATTCACTACTGCATAATTTTCACTATGTTCTAAGCTGAAACAGGCATTTATTTAGTAACCTTTTACAGTTATTTATTTGTATTTAATTTTTTCTATTTATTTAGTGACAGTTGCATTTTTTTTTAATTTAATTTTTACTATTTAAAGACAGTAAAAATCCTGATAGCTGTTTTCTGTGATTATTCATTGACTTAGTTGAATTTTTATTTGGTGATTAATTTTATTATTTTAAAAACTTAGTAAAAATTCTAGTAATTAATTTTGATAATTATTTATTAGTAGAAAAAATGCAACGGAAGTTTATATTTAAACTTATTTTTGTCCATTATTATTTTTATTTAAAAGTATTCAACAGCAACCACAGAAAACCACAATAATTGAACATAATTTAGAGTATATAGTTTGAATTAATCAAAAACAAAATAACACTGTAATTTTGTTGTAAAATAGTAGCCCCCATAAACTCCCAGAACCCGAAACTTACTACTATGTGTTTTAAAATCTCCGAATCTCAGGAAATTCACGGAAACCCTCGGAAACTCGACAACATTATAATAAATCGTTTAGTACATTTTTTAAAGCATTTAAAGAAATGGTAAATATATCACAATTATTTTGAATTGAATTAAATATACATATATTTATAAAGGAGAGTTTAATTGATAATTTGTATTTGCACGTTTTAAAAAAAAGTTCTAAATGTTCTTGTAGGATGAACAGGCACATTTAGATAGAATAATGATAGGAATGTGGAATCATCTATTTTACCATGCATTAATTTATGTAAATAAATAATAAAGTTAACTTTCCTCCGTTTCTCAAGTGTATGAAGACCATATCTTTCTAAAAGTTCAGTTTTGGGTGTAGTTACATCATAGATACCAGTTTCCTTAAAATACAAGAATCTTAAGACCCTGTTTTGTATTTTCTCTATATCATAAATGTGATTCTGATAAAAAGGATTCCACATCATAGCACAGTACTCCAATTGAGTTCTCACAAGAGTTATGTAAAGCAGTTTTATACATGATATATTTGTAAACTTTTTGGTGTTACGAACAATAAAACCATACATTTTAGTAGCTTTGCTTGTAATGGATAAGATATGACTATTAAAATTAAGTTTAGAGTCAAACGTAACACCCAAGTCTCTCATGGTTTCGATCCTAGTCAGTGTTGTTCCATTCATATTATAGTCATATATAAGAGGATCAATTTTTCGAGAAAAGACATTATATGACATTTATCTATGTTGAAAAATAATTTATTTTTAGAAGACCAATTATGAATTTCATTTATATCATTTTGAAGTTCAAGACAGTCGGCAATTTTTCCAATTCTGGCATAAATTTTTAGATCATCTGCAAAGAGTAAATATTTTGCGATTGTATTATTTCAGTTAAACTATTGATGTACATAAGGAACAACAAAGGCCCAAGGTTGGAACCCTGCGGGACTCCAGATATAGCGTAAAAATATTCTGAGGAAAATCCATTTACATATACTTTTTGTTTTCGATTTTGTAAATATGATTCAATAAGTTTTAGAAAATTATCATGAAAACCAAATTCATTTTTAAGTTTACAGATGAGAAGACTATGTATTACTGCGTCGAAAGCTTTTTGAAAGTCAGTGTAGACAACATCTACTTGACTTCTGTCATTTAGGGCATCTGATATAAACTGAGTGACGTTAATTAGATTACTAGAAGTAGATCTATTTCTCATGAAACCATGCTGATAGACTGATATTTGATTATTTACCGAGCTATAAATGACTTGGTACAATACATACTCATATAATTTAGCAGTCCATAATTTTAACTTAGAATCATTTCTGTCCATCTGTCCAAGAGAGCTGCGTCTTTTTTTGAAATTTAAATTTTGTTTTTGGGTGTGAGTTCATTACCCTACATTGTTGATGACTGACTATTTTGACCCAGGCCGTTGCTAACGATATGAGACCCCTTGCGGTAGTAATAAAGCTAGGATTAACAGTGTGTTAATCAGTCAATGTATCGAACTCATATGCTAATAAACTAGCAAAATTTGCATCTCTCTAAAGAATAACTGTTTTGACCCAGGCCGTTTGGTAACAATTTAAGACCCGTGCGGTAGCAATAAAGCCAGGATTAACAGTTTGTTATTATGATTGATGTGTTGAACTCAGACGCTATAAACTTACATTGCTCTGATGATCATCGTTCAGACCCCTGCTGTTTGCTTTCTTGAGACCCCTTGCGGGAGCAAATAAGCTGGGACTAACAGTGTATCACTCAGACCTTGTATCGAACTTCGTAAGGTCATAAACTCCGCTCTTAAAAGCACAGCTGTTCATGTCCTGTAACAGCGTATATAGGACACTCCTGAACAGACCGGCTCTAAAAGCAAATTTAAGTAATTTTGGTTTATGGTAAACATGGCTTGTAGTTTTTCTTTCCGCTAGTAGTATTTTTATCTGTCCGCATTTGTTTAACGTACATACCGATACAGTCGCCTTTTTTAGAAACATGCTTATTTCTACTTGGGTGTATGGCAATAGGTTATGTTTGTAACAAACAAAATATTACTTTATTTTTTTTAACAAATATTTTTTTATGAACATAAGCCATTACTTTGCTAATTGTTAAATTTACTTTAATAAAAATATTTTTGTAAAATTATCAGTGCCTTGTTTTTATTTATGGTTTACTTTTTCTAGTCTCCTGGATATTTTCGTCTCCACTGCAGTTATCCGAGACCCTATTATCTGATAATAGGGAAAAATACTATTCCTGCACTTTAAAGAGGAACTGACGCCCGAGAGAACTGCTAACCGCACACCGTTTTACCGCCGTAGTCTCGAGCGTCACTAGTGACGTTTTTTTTCTGGAATGAGCAAAAAGAAAAAGTTCGTCACAGTGGAAAAATAGTTTAACCAAGTTAGGAGATATCTGTTGGCTATATTACTATAATTGAACATTAAAAAACCGGCTTTACTTGATTAAGTAAAGGGAGTTACATGACGCTTGTTTGCAGAGCAATACAACTTCTGCTGAGCAATCTCTGCGAAATACCAATAGTGTGAAATTAAAATATACAACACTGGGTGTGATAAGGCTGTGTTGCTAGAAAATTTTCCCCTACCTAAATGAGAAGCTCTCCTGGTCCCTAAAGTTAGCCCTGTAGAGTGTTCTAGGGTTTGAGAAGCTTTAAGGAGCATTCTGTTTGCTTTTTTTTTCAAAAACATGCTGTAGACGACGTGTTGAGGGCCTTCGAACGGCTTCATGACGGTTTTGAAATTTAGGTTTCTATAAAAATTAGACATTTGTAAATTAATATATAAAACATACTCCATTCCTGGAGAGAAAACATATGGCAGATCTTAGTTTTATTGATGCAACGCAAACCAAATTTTAAAGATTGATTACTAAAAAATATTTTATTAAAACTGCATCTAAGGCATCTTTAACACATTAACTGTCATAGAGGTCTCTAGGAATTGCAGCTTGCAAGCCTCCTTGGAAAACAGCAAACAGCAATGATCTACAACTTGCTAGCTGTTAATGCAGTCACACAGCTACTGGCATGTATGAATAACAGCTCTGAATGCCAGGTAGCTGCATGGTGGTGACAGCATTTTTAGATACATATAGAAAATATTTTTGCTGAACAGGCTCTCAACATACAGCACTTTCACCAACAGTATTCCGTTAGACATATGAAGACATACCATACTTTTGCAGATAGTATTTTCAATATAGTTGTTCTGTGTTGTTCATGGACAATCATCGGTTCAGCAGCTCTGCAAAACTATCTTGCATATTGCTGTATAAAAGTGTGCAAAACTGTTCATAATCTCAATTATTTCAAAATTTGGTTTGGAATCCATTTATTATAACTTATAATAAACTGTGAAATCTTACCAACATTGGAGAACTGGTAGTTCCATGTACACTTCCACCACTAACAGATTTCTGGTGGTTTCTTAACATGGTAAGAGATCTTTGTAAAATTCCCCCACGTACTTTTCCATATACGGTTAAATATTCATCTCTACCATGATCCAACAGCCATGATGCTATCTGGATTAACTGAGATTTGGCTTCATCCGGAATCTGTTTGGGAATCACTTTGACTTCTTTATTATTTGTAGGGTCTACAAGTTACAATTTAATATATTCCGTATATGTGATACGTGTTGTTTACCTTCAAAACTAATCAAATCTAAAAGAACCACGGGCAAAATGGGTGTATTGTATTTACCCAAAATTGTTTTAAATTCAGCATTCAGTTTATCACTGCCTTTATGAAAGAAGGAAGACTAGAAAATTATAGAAATAAATAATGTAACATTTTCAATATTAAGAAAAAATAAATGAAAATGTAGTTTTATGCATCGGATGCATTATTTATGAAAACAATCCCATACATAACATGAAATTGTAAAACAATAGGAGTCCAGTTTCTAAAATTTAAAGTTGCCTCGCAAAATGATGTATACATCAGTCAATGTCAATATACTCTAAAGGGTGTCTCTGAAATGTGTGTATACAAAATGCTACCACATATTCCTGAGAATAATTCTATCCATTTAAGTATTTACTAGAGTGGAAAGAACATGGTTTTTAAAGCACCCCACAAACAATAATCCCACGGCGTTATGTCAGGGGAGCGCTGTGGTCACTTAACTGGAGCATGATGTCCTCTACCGATTCATCTATTTGGAAATACTAGATTTAAATGTTGCCAGACATTTAAAGTAAAATGTGTGGGTGCCCCGCCATGCATAAACCACTGTGTTGGTGAAGTAATTTCAGTAAATCATTCAATAAACCATGCAATATATTAATAGTAAATAAATCGCCATTTAGTCAATGTGGTATAATATAAGATAGGGCCAATAATAATATTGTCAATGATTCCTGTTTTTATATTATATGCTGAAAATTGAGATCTTGGGCCCTCTGGTCTTGGATGAACCGACAGAAAATTAAATACATATTTGGATCAAAAAGTAAACAGTTTGAATATGATATGGATAAAGTAGTTGCTCTTTTATAATTCTATGATTGCCAACGTCCATAATTTGCAATTGCTGGAGGGAAGCCACCCTTATTCACGAAGACATCTCTCAACAAAGGCTTGATAGTTTAATAAGTGATGATTTGGAAAATCTTCTATTTATTCCCTAGCACTAGTGCAACAATTGCCTTAGCAATAGCCTAAAAATAGTAATATCAGTCTATTCTGCATAAGTGCATTGCACGGCCATCAACGATGAAACAAAATTAGCAAATTTGACAGAAAAGTTAAATTATCAAATGATAGTTTCTGTCAACGTAAATAAACAATATGTACTTGGGTTTTAATAATGTTTTGCAGCAAATAGACTGCAAGTGCATCAAATCGGTCTGGAGTTTTAATAATGTATTGCAGCAAATAGACTGCGAGTGCATCAAATCGGTATTTATTTATTTTTTGGCTAAACTATGGCAGATATCAAAATTTAACAAGAGGTAAAAATAGTTTAAAGTAAAATTGTCTAACTCTGAAAATAATTGTATTGTCAGTACTGACCAAAAAGATTACGTCAAAAAACATCCATTACCAGTACAAATAAACAATCCCATTTTGATTGCAACAGTTGAACACATTATTTCATTATTTAAAAGAACAACAATTTTCTCAAGAACTTTGATCCTCGATAGCGACGTAATGAATACTTATGGATATAGTTGAGTTCAAGAGTTTTACATTTGTCTCGGGAATATATGAGCTTTTTGTACAGAGCTCTTAGAAACACTCTGTATAGTTGCCACATTGTGCTATAATTTTGGTAAGGACATATGTCAGTGTTATCATAACATCACAAACTACTCTTAGATTGTTTCTACTTCATTTGTATCACAGTCGATGATTATTTGGTATGTATATTTGTACAACATAAAAGAAACTATTATTCCATCTAATTTTTTAAGGAATGTGGTCCAAATTATTTCTTACAAAAACAGACCGTTACATAGTTATGCCTTAAAGTATCGTTTGGGTCCCATGCTCCAATAGTAAGATATGACAGCTTAAATTTCACCAGCCGCCACTGGTGGATAGTATTTTCTTAAAGAGGAAATACTGCATATTGTTTCAATATTGTTGGTTATTAAAAAAAAAAAACAGTAATTATAATAGGTTCATCTTCTAACAAAAAATTGAGGTGAAGAAAAGAAGTAAAACCTTAAAAATACGTTATACATTTTTAAGGTTATTTGTGATCTTATATGCATTTTCCTAAGGCAACTGTAAGAATCTAGTAGATATCACTAAGCAATTAATTATTGTGCCCTTAAAACCATAGGCAGCTAAATCCATGGGTAATACTAGTCTGTTCACATAAGCTTTGCAGCATTAGCCAGGATAAGGAACAAAATGCGCGCAGATGATTGGTGGAGAAAGCAGACAGATATACACAAGGGTAAAGTTCCGATAGTGGTAAAATCGATTTTCTTTGTTTATTTGATTTCATAGACATCGGTAGTAGTTGGATGTTTGTAGAATTGTTTTAATATAAATTGAATTGTTTTCGACGACTAATATTAATATGAAAGTATTAAACCTAATTGTTAATGACCAATATATTCCCTTAACCTTACCTAAAAATAATAATGTGTTATATTTAAGACGGTCGACAAAAGGTCGCTCTGCAAGCCCAGGTAAACAGTTTTTTATATGCTCATATGAATGAACGCAGTATAATATGGTGTATATTTTAATCACTTTTTTACACAAGTCAGTTCAAAATGCAGCATATTGCCTTATATTAAGATAAAAATTAATGGAAATTTTTAAGACGTTTGGCTTTCTTATAGCTAAATTTTTCTTAAATTAGGATGTTCTTGTTTTGACGTACCAGTCATTTTAGTTTTTTATTCAAAACTTTAAAGAAAATATATCAATTTTATTTTTGTTATTTTGTTTCTTTCCACTGCTAACCAATAAAAGGCATTTTTTTGTTATTGTAAATAAATTTATGTATGTTCACTCTGTTGAAATATTTTTCCACTGATTCAATAAACCTAAAAGGCATTTATCTTAATTCTAATGCCTTGAAATATTTTTTACGCCTGGTAATAAATAAGTAACCCACAATGATATATTTATTACGCCTGGAAATAAGTTATTTACAATACACTCGCTACTTTGCCCATTGTAAATCGGGCTCACTAAGTCCAACCCATCACTGAAAATTTTAAGTTAACAGACTATAGTTTGTCAGATTAAGAAAATCTGTTACAGGATTCTGGCAATTACTACTTGGTTGACATGGTGGGCCCTAGAATGGTGTCTATTCTAAATATTAATTATGTAACTAGGAACTTGAACTTGAGAAAATCAATAGGTTGATCATAACTGACAGAAGACGTCTGATAATTGCGACATAAATTTGAGGCAGCTATGTTGACAGTCTGACAATTGTCAAATAGGTCAAATTAAAGAAAAAAGACTAATAGTATTACTCAGCCAACTGGAATTAGCTGACTATGTTAGAACTTATAACTATGATTACTCATAATTCAAAGCTGTAAATAGTCAAAGTCAGGTATTCAAGGATATGGTAATGAGTAAACATACCAACACTTCTATAACTTGGAAAATTACTTACAATCGCTTAAAGCAAAAAAAAACTTACATATAAGAAACCTGTGAACTTATACAAAAAAATAAAAATATGGGTGAATTATTATTTTTATGTAGTTTCAGACGATGCTTTAAAAAATGGTATGCACAAGTTCAAGTAATTACATGCAAACTTATTTATCACTTACGACATTAATAAGTTCAACACTTTGGGGAATATTTTTCTCAAAATACTTCTGGGCACTTGCCAACCTATTAAGAGCGTCTAAATAGTTATGTAGGTCCATGGCCCCTTCTCCCGGTCCCTTTTCTATAACATTTTCTACCTCACTTGACACCTCATAATAGCTAATGACATTGTCTAATAGCTGCAAGGTACGATCAATGTCTAATGGAATGTTAAGTCTAAATAGATGTTTTTTTATAGCTGTCATGAAACAAGTATTCATAAACAAGTAATATAAAACTAATTTGTAGTGTATATTTTTGATTTTCAACATAATCATAAGTAAATCAGTGTCATTCATGCCAACAAAATTTAGATTTTCCACAACCTAACCCAATTTTAAAACATCTGTAGTATAATACACTTACAGGAATTGGCAGCTAATAAGTGCAACAGAGCTGCAACTTACAACACACATAAAGAGATAAAAGAATGATGGGAATATTAGAAAAAAATCACCTTATATTCTAGAAACATAATTATATAAATTAATTGTTACGTAAAATATTTTATTAACTGCCTCCCAAGTCACCCTTAAAAATCTAGAATGTTGCATTAGGCAAAAAATGACAAGCTCCTAGTTTATTGTGGTGGCTGAACCATATCTAGGGCATCGACAATTATTTATCTCACCTTAGTCGGAAACATTTTTCAAATAAATTTGCCCTGCAGTGGGAATGAACCACCAGATATTCGGTACTAGTAACTAAGAATAAGCACTCCAGCCCACTCGGCTACCATTGCCCCTTATTTCATTACATTTGAACTATCTATTAGTATTTCATCTATTGTTGGGTTGGTATGTTGCACTTAAAAATTTAAAGAATATGAGCAACTTATATAAATTTGTTATAAGTATCATTTTTTTTTTTTTTTTGGCTTTAGGCTTATAGCCATACAGCAAAGCTCAAAAAGAATACCAAGGAAGCAACAAACTAATTCCTAAGAGAATACCACTAATAAAAACCAATACTAACCAGGGATGTAAAATAGGGTCACACACTCTTGTCCAGGAGTCTTTCAGGACTTTACTGGGTAAGAATACGGAAAGGAGGAAAAATATCAGAGTAAACGAAAACAGATAATATGAAAGCTAACCTAATCTAGTTTCATTTTAGATGCTTCCAAAAATGAAGTTAAGATATAGAAGGGTTAAATTGTGTCTGTATATTGCAATTAATAATGTCATAGTATAGTATGTTTTGTTGTTTATGTCCATTTCTTGAATGAGACTGCTTTAGCAGATTATCGACTTCATCAAAACATGTTGACAATGTGGCCTCGAGAAAAACGCCAGTGGGAGGGCTTATTATTAGGGATGTGCGATACATTGAAAGTACCGATATCGCGTGTCATATAGTGTCGATTTAAAATTACCAGTTGGGTACAATATCGAACGGAAAAGTACTAATACACAAAGTACCGGTTCTCCGATCCGGCTTAAATTCATCTCTGAATATACAGAACCTTCATAAATGACCAAAAGCCACGTAATCAATTGGTACCCTTTAACTCATGGTTTTGTGTCCTTCATATTACGGCAGTTCCTGATGATGATTTTTACACATATGTATGTCTAAGAAATAGTTTTCAACCATTTTTTTTATGACAGCATGACTCAACGAGGCTGTTAAAGAGAACTAACTGATCAGGGCCTGCTTTAGAGGCGGACAACCCGGACCCCTGTCCGGGACAACGAACCTGAGGACGGCATTTTTCGCCCCCCTTAATGTGAACCAAATATTGATAAATTAATTATTCTCAATTAATATAAATTTTACACTACTTGTTGATTTTTTCCTTAACTAAAACTAAGTACTATGCAATTTACATTTGATCTTTGTGGTTTGTTATGTTTTAAAGCTAGAAAAAATATTAAAACACCTTATTAAAAAATAGTATATTGCTACTAGGAGGAGAAGGTGAATATTACATGTTGAGCCCAGAAGTTTGCTCAGCCAAGGCGCAAGCCGAGGCTGAGCAACTGGGCGAAACATATAATGTGCCTTTTACTCCAAGTGACGTATACTATTTTTTCTTCAAGCGTCAAAATAAAAAAACTGCACTTTAATTTCAAAAAATGACATCAAATATGTTCAATTTTGGCAAAAAAATAAAATATTGGTAATACTAACCATTTTATTTATTAATTAAGCATAACATAGTACTAACCACTTTATTTATAAATTAAACATATAAGAGTAGCATATTTTCTGTATAAATTTAAATAAAAATCTCCAATTATAGTAAATGAGCGATGTTTTTTAGTTTTTGTGTTGGTAATATTTACTAAGATTAAGTCTCCCAAATCTTTTATATCATTAACTTTTATATGAACAAGTTCATCGCATCTACAAGCTCCTGTGACTTCAAATATTAGTACAACTTAAAAAATATACTATTTTAATTTTATAAAAGTAAAATAAAGTTAGAAAGAGCAAAAAAAAAGTTAAAAGTACAGGATTCGAACCCGGCCCTTCAAATTACGAGTCCAACACACTGACCACTGATGTGAGCTATATCCGAACTTAATCAAAACATTCAATTCATTTCATCTATTATTTTCATAGTGGATAGATATAAAATAACTGGAACCACTTCAAAATTTTATATTACAGATATGAAAGGGTTAAATATATAATTTTAAAATGCGTACATACCTTTGTTGCTAAATATTTATCATTAGGTGCTTTATTAAGGAATTCATCAAACTATTCTTTAGACAATACTTTTGACTTTTTAGGTTTATAATTTTCGCCTTGTCGCTTTAAAAAGACAAATTAATTTAGAATAGTTGTCAATTTTTACATTGTGTTCGATGTTTAATTTAGATTTTACCATTGAATATTGCGCCCATAGAACTGAACTTTTCAGTTTTTTGGATAAATGTGTAAAATATGCTATCATCACATTTTCCGAATACATATGTACGTTGTTGTCCTTGACCCATTTTATAAATTTATCGTACGCATTATCGTAAAATTTTTTGGATTTCGTGGGAATTAATGTTGCCACTGATGAATTTGCAATTTCAAGTAATTCGGGTGGTGTGCACTGCATTTCTTCAGACATTTTTGCTTTTAAATTTGAAAGCCAACCCGACGTGAAATTTAAAACTGACAGTTATGACAAGTCATAGCTACTTGGATTTTTAATTCGTTGTATGATAGGTAGGTACACTACTGTGCAAAACTAAGTAGGGCAGCACTTATACTGTACCTATAAGAGTTAAAAGGCGAGATAAGAAGAAAGGAGTATTAAAAGAAGGCCTTTAACTGGGAGATGGAGGATAAATGATGGTTGAATACGATCAGCAATTAGTAAATTATCTGAGTGAAAAAGCAAATACATTTATATTACATATATATTACACTACTGTCACTGTCTTACTTACTTTTGCACAGCAGTGTACCCTGTTTCATTTTTGTCCTAGGAAAAAAAAATTTGAATTAGTACAAAAATAGGCTCTTTCTCCAGGACGTGTTGCAATATATGATGTAAGTATTGTTATACGTTTGAAGAAAAAGCATATTTATTTTTGAAATAAAACAAGACTTATAGTCAAAAGACGTGCAAGACCCTGCATGAACTTGTATGTATATAGTTATTTGTTAAAAATAGGAACTGCAAGACATAACATGCATGGATATGTTTTTGTGCCTTACTAGAGTCATCTAAGCGAAATTTTGTTATTATTGCAAATACGTCGGTGCTGGTGATAACATATCCTTGAAGTAAGTTTATAAATATTAAAAATATTTAACAGTTACTTCGGGATAGTGACTATTGTGTGTTTTGTCAATTTCTAAAGGTAAGTACTTCTGCAAATACCTATATTAAGTGGTAAAGAATTATTTTCAAAAATATTTTCCACAATACATACTTATACATTTTTAAATAGTTTCTGTATATTTGTTGTGACGGATTTTTATTTATTTATTTGGGGTTTTCGCCATGAAAACGGAGAAACAAAAAAATCCAACTTAAAATTTCAAACATTTTAGATAGGTATCTATTTTAAATATTTAGTTTTTATATGTTCGTTGTGGTGGTTCGCAATTTGTCCATTTTGTTAGGATCCACCACACCAAAAAAAGAATCTTTGAAAAAATCCTACTAATCAATAAATTATAATTTTGTGTAGTAATAAGCCAATGCGTTGCATAAAAAAGATAAAAGAAGAAAAATCTTCAAATACGATTAGTCGGTGATGGTGGCTTAGTCTGTCCCACAGTTTAAAATGAAATGCCTAGTTTTAATTACTAAAAGTATTAACAATTTTTCCAAAATTAGCCTAAAACGTTAAGAAATTCGTTTTTATATTTAAAAATAGTTTAAGTAGGTAATTAAAACATAGGCACTTTATTTTTCAAAACTGTGAGACAGACTAAGTCACTGACTAATTGGATTTGAAGATTTTTACAATTTTTATTTTTAGCAATGACGTGGCTTATTTTAACTAGCATATTTTGCATTGTTTAATTTGTTGTTTTAGAAGGTCTGACACGCAAAGAAAATTGTCCGGCCATCAATACAAAAGGCGAAAGCTAGATAAGGAAACCCAGAAGCAAAAACAAGCTGGTGCTCTGCACAATTATTTAGAGGGTAGGTCCGGTAGTACCATTAGTACCAAAACAAATATCTCCAAAAATTCAGATAAAAAGGAAAACACGGAATCATCAGAGTGTTGGTGACCAAGACCAATCAATACACGATATTTCTAAACCAACTTTGTCACCAAATGAAAGCAGCCTACCAACTGACACCCCCTTGGCACTTATAAAAGGCACCCTGGCTAGCACTAGTAGCACTCTACCTCTACAAACTGACCCCACCCTACCACCCAAGGAATGCACTGTACAAACTTTAGGTACAGATCCCCAGCATTGTGGCCCAGAATTTTAGGAGATGCCGAAAGAAGTTTTATAGTGCGACAAGGTCCACCTAAACCATTGTTTAATTACAAATTTCCTTATGATGGCACTGGTCGAAAATTTAGCGCAAATTAATATTCTCGAATTTTAAGAAATGGAGAGCAAGTTATAAGAGACTGGCTAGTGTACTCCACTTCAAAAACTGCATATATTGCTTTTGCTGCAAAATTTATATCCATGTGTCAAGTTCCCTTTCAAAAGATTTTAAAAGCTGGAAGCACATCGTTGAAACTTTAAAGGATCACAAAATTTCTAAAAATCATATTCAAGCTCAAACATCCTGGCTAGAACTGGCTTTACTAGGTTAAAGTGTTGTACGACTATAGATGCAGTTGCTCAAAGAGTTATTAATGCTGAAACGGATCACTGGTACGAGGTGCTTCTAAGTTGTGCAATTACTAAAATGCTAGGTAAAAGTTGTTTAGCTTTTCAAGGTACAAGCTGTTTGAGCATAATAACGGCAATTTTTTAAAAATAGTTGAATTGCTATCTGAATTTGATCCCGTCATGGAGAAACATGTGCGTAGAGTGCTTAAAAAAGAGGAAACCAAAGCTCACTATCTTAGAAAAACATCAAAATGAGATAATAGACTTGCTTCAGGAAAGTGTAAAATCGCATATTATTGCTGAAATAAAAAAAGCGAAATAATGTTCCTTAATATTAAATTGCACTCCCGATGTTAGTAAAGTGGAGCAAATGACCCTGATAATTAGATATGTTTCCATCTATAAGTCTGATTCTGATTCCTTACCTGTGGAAAGATTTACAGGAAGACAACTATATGAAATTATAATTGAAGAGCTTCATGAAATGGGACTTGATGTGCAAGATATAAGAGGGCAGGGATATGATAACGAGGCTAACATGAGGAGCAACAATGCAGGAGTGCAATCTAGAATTAGGAATTTAAATCCACAAGCATTCTACGTTCTGTGTAGTAGCCACTCACTCAATCTAGTGGTAAATGATATGGCAAAAGCATCCTTGGAAGCAGCTAATTTTTTAATATGGTCCAAAAAATATATTTATTTTTTTCTTCTTCTACTTTTTGATGGGCAATGGGCAATATTTTTAAAACACGTCCAAGGAATAACATTGAAACCTTTGAGTGACACTCGATGGGATAGCAGGATAGAAGCTTTAACGCCTTAATATTTCAATTTAGTGAAATATATGATGCTTTGCTAGGCATTTATGAAAACCAAGATAGCTTTGGGTTTGCTAAGTTGCATTAAACAATTTAAATTTTTGTGTTCAACAGTCATATGGTATAAAATTGTAAACTGTATTAATCCCATAAGCAATCTTATACAAACAAAAGATTTTGATTTAAAAAAAACCCTTGACCTTCTAGAGAACTGCAAAAATTTCTTTAAAAATCTTCGATCAAATAAGTCTTTCAATGAAATTATTGTTGACGCAAGAGAATTGGCTGATGAAATTAACATTGAAGCCAATTTTGAATCAACAACGCCACGACACCGCGTAAGAAGAAAAAAGGCCAACTTTTCATATGAAGCAAGGGACCGAACCAATCGAAGATCCCAAAGAAAAATACAAAATAGAATTTTTCTTCTATACTATTGATCAAGCATTAAACACACTAGATAGTCGATTTGAACAACTGAATCACCATAGTAACCATTTTCAATCTCCATATAATATATATGATTTGAAAACCATGCCTAAAGAGACATTGATAAAGATTTGGAAAATATTTTGTCTGATGGTGAATCAGCTGACATTAATGGTCTAGAATTAGTAAAGGAAATTTCTACAGTTTATGCACTTTTGGGCAAAAAAGAAAGTCCAAGTGATGTTCTTAAAATAATAATAATGCTGAATTTTGCTCCAAATCTTAGTATTGCCTTAAGAATATTGCTGACTATTCCAATATCAGTAGCAAGTGGAGAAAGAAGTTTTCCCAAATTAAAATTAATCAAAACCTTCTTACGCTCAACTACTGCGCAAAATCGACTAAACGGCTTGGCCATTTTAGCAATGGAACATGAAACTGCTGATCAAATAAACTTAAAAGAGATAATAAAAAAATTTACAAAATTAAAAGTGAGAAAAAAAAATTCTTCTGATTATAACTCAAACAAACAATGTATTACTGTGGTTCTATGTATCTATCTTTTGTATTCTATTTAGGTTTTAGGTATAAGTGAGAACAAATCTGAATCGTAACAGCGGTAAAATTGAACCTTGTATGTTTAAAACTAAGTAAATATTTTTAAAATATAACAACTAGGTATCTATAGCTACTGCAATTCTATTTTATTTTAATTTATACTGTTTTGTACCAAATGTTACATTTTAATACTTGTTTTTTTTTAAATATACGTTTTTATTGCAAATTAAAACCATCTTTTATTAAGAAAAAATAACTTTAAAAGGGGCGGCAATTTGTTTTGGTCATTCTTTACAACAGCCACTTCTGCCCGACGAAAAAAACACACACAGTACGATGCAAAAAAAAAAAAAACAAAATTTTCAATGCGTTTGGTGGAATTTACGATAACCCTCTTACGGCGTGTTTAACTTACACACGTACATTCTAATTCTACTTTTTATGACTCCTTACGGGTTGACAGCGCGGGCGGGTACAAAGTAACCATTAACATTTACGTGATGCCATATGTATGAAATGTATGTACCTGTCCTTCGCACGGCATGCAACAAAATTGTTACTAACCACAAAAAAACACTTAATGTCTGCCACTGTATGTTCTTCTGTCAATAAAATCACGATTCGACAACAATTCGAGAAACCATTGTGCACACGAATTCACTGCAATACAAGGAAATTACACTGGCAACATTGTGAGGTGCTGGTCGAATGAAAAGTTGTAGTGAAAACGGTACCTTCTATCATGCAACCAACAATACAACTTTAGTTTCAAAGAAAACCAGGTTGTAATAGTCGTACATCTGACAACTGTGCAAAAAGTAGATCGTGTTTCACCTGTTGATATCAAACGAATTGCACGTGGGATTCCCAAGGAAATTGGGTGAACAGTACATTTACATTTTACACACATTTTGACAAAACAATTTCATTTAAACTGGGTTCCCATTTCAAATTGGAAATAACAAACAAACAGCTCTTCTGTGATTTGTCAGCTTATCCAAACAAACGCTTTCAAGTACCTGAACTTGCATTTTTACAATTTCTTTGTCCGCAGTTCTGTTCTTCTGGTGAATGAAATGTTTTTCGGTTCCTTCATCGGCAACTTCGACAAACGGTGAAAAGTTAAATTGTGAATTTAATAAATGTGAACAATGCCAATTTACGACTAGACGTTTTTACGAAGTGCTTATGTCGGATGTTCAATTAGTGGCGTTTTTTAATCGGACACGGGTTCTACCATGTCATCAAAAATGTGTGAAATGTGCATCAACAATGGAAATCACGGTAGCACATTAGACCATACACAAAACATCTTGTAAGTACCAACAATTTAATATTATTTAGGATAATGTGACAACGTTCGTTTACATAGTTATCACAATAAGTATTTCGATGTTGCCATCGTCTGATGGTCATTGTTTCAAACGCGCCACTTGATGGTTATCGTAAATTCCACCAAACTCAGTTTCAATTTATTTCTATTTCCCATGAATGGTGCAATAACAAATTTTGTAAAAAAATTATGTGCAATTAATTTATGCAATAACAAATTTAAATTTTAAACAAAATTATGTGTAATTAATGTCACAAACGAATGTCATATGAAACATTCACTGTAACAATACACTTATTTCCCTTGCCCCAATTTAACTTATTCCCCTTGCCCTCTCATCTTGTTGAAAATACGTTCACATATGCCATTCACTATTACTTTCTGTACATTTATTCGCAACTCTCACTTTACATACAAATATGTCAATGAAGACACCACAACACAACCACTTATTTCCCTTGCCCCCGAACAGAGTACAAAAATGCGATATTGCAAATATCTTTCTATTGCCCTTTCATTTATTCTGTTCAACTCTTACATTTGTCTATTATGTGAATGATAACGCGGCAGAATCACTTATTTCCCTTGCCCCATAACATATTACGAAAAAACCATATTCTCAATATCTTTCCCTTGTCCTTTAATTACTTCCATTCAAGTTTCACGTATTTACGTTTTTGTCGTATGCGACTTTTCGTAGGATGACATTTTACAATATTGCTTTGGTTAGAATTATATACGGATAAGACTTTTTTGCTGCGAGCGACTTTTTGTCGGGTACGACTTTTCGTCGGATTATACATTTCTCATGACACTGTTCGTCGAAACCCATCAACCGTCGAATGCAACTTTTTGTCGGATGCGATTTTCCCTCTGGTGTTACTTTCCGTCGCATACCACTTTCCGTGAGATGCGATTTTTTGTATCATGCGACCTTTCGTCAGATGCGACTTTTGGTCGGATGCGACTAGACTTCGCCGATTGCCACTTTTCGACTAACAGGAATTTTAGATGTTGCGTATTTTAGTCGGATGCGATTTTAAGTCGGATGCGACTTTCCGTCCGATGCAACTTCCAGACAATTGCGACTTTTCGTCTCATGCGACTTCTGGTCGTATGCGACTTTTAGTCGGATGCGACTAATGTATCCTACTCTTCATCGGGACTCCCTTTACCCTCGTTTCTTACCCACCCAGCACCCCTATTCGCTCCACGGTCCCGTATGCTTCTTGGGTTATTATACATTTGCGCAACATTTGCTTTGCAGCAAATGTCTTCTATAGAGACACTTTACGCGTGTGTGCAAAAAAACACGAAAAATCCAGAAGTGGCTGTTGTAAAGAATTACCTTTGTTTTTTGTCCGGGACGGAGTAAACATCAGAGCGGTCCCTGTAACTGATCACGTATCATTTATGATGACCCTTTATTATTCAATAAATATGGGTTTAAACTAAACATATTTATAAGTTCTTCCCTACAAGCTCTATCCATATCCATTGTTAATACAATCAGCACATATATCGTCTACAATCCGCATCGATGCATTTCTCTACACATTGAAACCAGGACGGTATACTGATTTCTGCATTAATGCAAGCCGTTTCTTACTCTAATATACCGATACCAGTCTACATACACTGCAACTTGCATCATAAAACCTAGAGGAGTCGATGCGTGCATCACAACATGTTTCACTGTGTGTAGGCCACTTAATAATGAATTAAAGCTTATTTATAGGCACCTTAGTAAATACTAGAACCAAACTAAAAAGGATACTGTATTGAGCTTTTTGAAGGTTTTCAGTATCATTATATACTGGCAAAATTGTATCTTCCAATCGAGATAATCTCTGTTCAAAAGTGTTTAAAATTGAACCTATTCCTTTAGTTAACTGTGCACTTTTGGATAATCTCTCTTGTAGTAAAGTGAGGTTAGCTTGTTCCTATAAAAAAATTTATACATAATATTTAAATATCGCACCATTCTTAAATTTACCTTTTCCAATTTATTTGAAATTTCTATTTTCTTTTCCTCCATTAAATTCATTTTAAAAGAAAAAGGTCAATATTTTGACACATTCATAATGGGTGGAAATTGACAAGTACATTGAAACTATTAGAGGACAATATGCCTACCAAGAACCAACACAACAAGATTGCCTACAAGAATTAGGCTTGGTACACACGAGTGAAAATAAGAGAGTAGTTAAGTGTAAAGGCTCCTCTACACGTTAGCCAATGCGTTGGCCAACACGCTGGCGCACGTATTGGGCGTTATTTGCAAGGAAATTGGTAATCTGTCCACACGTTGGAAGGACATTCAGTTTGTTTCGACGCAGGCCAATATCAACATCAACAATGAATGTCATGAGGGTAGCTGCTGCTGCGATTTATTTATTTAGTGCTTATTATATTTTTACTTACTATATTTTTGTTTTTGTGATATTTGTTTTGAGGATTCCAAATACAATTTTCGGCTTGGTAAAGTTCTATGAATTTAAAAGTTTCTTCGTTACTCATCGCTGCCATTATGTACCATAAAATACAAATTTATATGCACAGCACAGCACAAAATCTTAACCTACAATTCCTGCGGGAGCACTTCACATACTAGGCCAGTGCAGCCAACGTGTGGACGTGGCTACCAGCGTCCGACAGCGCCAAGGCCAACACCCTTTGATGTGTCTTGAAAAACCGACAACACGACGGATCGGTCGCCAACGCTTGGACCAGCTCTGCCAATGCCGCCAATACAACCAATAGTCCCTCTACACGATGGCCATACGCATTGGCCAGCGATATTGGCACACGCATTGGCCAACGTGTAGAGGAGCCTTAATGTATGTTTTTTCGCAGACATTCTACGGAATATACGAATCAATATTACCGATTTTAGAAAGATTCGTATCGCCGATACTTCGACCATACAACTTTATGGTCGAAGATCCGAGAGCGACAAAACACTGAGTTGACACTAGTACACAATACTTTTAGTAAACTAGTATAAATCCATACCGAACCGTACACGTCATACATTTGACTCGGTTTAGTGTATGGTACGTCAGTTCTCGATTCTGTGCACGATATATAATACCATGCATAGCTCAGCTACTCAGCAAGTTTACTGTTCAGTTCTATTTAAAATGTGATTATTTAATTAATCGTAAATAATAAATTAAAATAAAATCAACTTAAGTATGATGAAACAATATGCTTTGTTTATGCTATTATTATACTACCAGTAGTGTAACTCAACGATACTAAATGACCACTAATCATAGAGAGCAGACAACATATCGGTAGATATGGAACCGATACCTATTCGATACGTACGTAGTCGATAAGTAATTATCTTCGATACGAATCTTTGATACAAATCTTTTCATATGCGAATCTTTTTGTAAACCAGTTCGAACAGTACGAATATGTAAAAAGAGTCGAATCGCTTATTACTATTTAGGAATTAATATCCCCGAAATGAAAAATATTTACCAACAGATTTTCTTTTAGCATCCGAATCACAGACCACATAGACTTGGCGTATTGAGTATTTAGTACGGTACAGAGCACAGTGTGGTCTGTGGTACAGAGCGTGCCATAAATCGGGGAAGCGACGTGTGGTAAATTAGGTGGGCGGGCGCTCTTTCTGCAGGCCCGCATTTAACCTTTTCATATATAGCTATTAAATTGAATTCTTTTAAAGTATATTTATGAAGAAAACATAATACAATTATTTTATTTAAATAGTATAAATACATTAAGCAAATGTTTATTGCATTTTATATAATTTTTAAAATAAAACACAATATAAGTTAACAATATTTTTATTAAGAGATATTTTCTATTTTGTTCTTGACCGTCGATTTCAAATAACTTGATTTGTATTTCTTGGGATTCGGTCAGTTTGATTAAAAAATAATTTTTTTCCTTCTTACATTTCAGTTTTATTAACCATCATCAGAGATTACAAGTTTTTACAAAAAAATATTTTATTTTACTTGCATTTATAAAAGTTTATTTTTTAATTAATAACTAAATTTACATCGTTCTGTTTGCTTCGAGTGTTTTGACGCAACTAAAGTTATGAAGTATGTTACAGTCTATCTGGTGTTTTTTGGTTTGTTTATGTTATTCGAGATAAGTCTTAATTTATGTAGGTAAAGATTTTACAAATTTGCTAAGTGTTATGTGAAATAATGGAAAGATGCAAAAAAATTAAAATTATCCCCTTATAATTAATGTAACAAATTGAAGTATGTTTCGTTTAAATTTTCTATATCAGTGCGGTTGTTTATTGTGTTGTTATGTCTTTTAATTTGCAGCATTTCATGTACTGACCGAATCCTAAGAAATACAAATCAAAATATTTTTATTAAAAAAAATAACAAAACAATTAACAATAATTTATATTATTCCCCTTTAAATAAAATTAATTTATTTAAAACTTGCCTTTTTGTGGTTTTTACATTATGAAACATTTTTGTAAAATGATGACCTCTAATTTTAATGTAAGTTTCTGAAATTGCCCTTATAATTTCAATAATATGATTGGTATTATTAGGGAAATTATCCAATTGGTGAATTTCTAAATCATTAAAAATATTTGAATTTTGAAACTTTTTTAAAACACTACACAATTTTAATTTTTAGCTTCAAATCTATTTGAATATTTTTTCCAGTTTTAAAATGTCTTAAATGTTTTTCTGTTTCCTTACATATTTGTATGACATCAGATGACGGATAAATAAGACCACCGCGCTTTTACAAATATTAGTTCATGGAAATTTTCCCTGTTTATTGAAAATAAAGCGGTTATACATTCTTCACATTTTAACGATTTTAAAATTGATTTTACCACAAAGCCACTTATATACACTATAATATATTCGTTGTACTCCGACAACTCCAAAGAAAAATTAAAGTTATATTCAGTTTCAGGCATGTCATTTTCTAATATATCATGGGCTCTAAATTTATTGCAAGTTAAATTTATTTTGTCTATTGCAGAACTACAATTTAAAATAGAAATATTTTCCAAAGGAATGCAATTTCCAGAGAATGTTTCTTTAATTTGCATATGAATCAACAATTTTTTATATGCAGATTTAAATTGGAGGCTAGTTGGATTATTATTCCATCCCCATGCTGTCTGATATTACAGAAAAAAAAAGAGAGACTTTAAAATAAGTTACTTTACACATAAGATTAAATATTCTTCCTAATAAAATATTAAGTAAGTATTTTAATTTTTATTATGTAGTAAAACAAATATAATAAAATCCGTATGAAAATATTCGAGGTATTTTTTTAAATCAAATGTATTTAATAACATGCATAAAAATAAATATAATAAAATTCGTATAGGTATAGCTCTTTTAAAAAACAATGGCATTAAAATACCATTTTATACAAATGTCGACTTAGTTTTATGTTTGTAAACCACCGAGTTGTAAACTAAATAATTTCACACAATTTACTACTCCAGTCCTGCAAACATGCTGGAGCGCAGGTACACATGGCGTAGGCAGATTGCTTAAAATTTAAATTCAATTACAAATAACTCCGTAATTATTACTTACTGAAAAAAGGAAAATTTTTCATTTACACTGGTACCGGTGTCACTTCGGTTAGGACACACTTCAACGACACATTTACCCTTTATTACATACAAATATCTCATAAACAACAGATGTTTACAGCTCGATTGCATAAATCATACTGATCGCCATGCGACTGCTAGGCACCGGCCAGGCCCCGCGGTGTCTTCATGCCTTGGTTTCTTGCAACAAGTCTATGTGGTCTGTGATCCGAATATTCTGTAAAATTTAGAAATGATGTATAAGAAATACCACAGAACAGAAAAAGAAGAAATACTATTCCACGCTAAATCCTTCTTGTTTCGGTCTTTGCGATCTCAGATTGAATGTCCCAAATACACGGCCCTTCTCTGGCTTTCGTGATAAATATTTGGTTATTTATTCTTCTCAATATCGAAATTACTCATGGTGCATATTTCCGAGATATATTGGTGAATAGATGAAGAAAAATGAGCTCTTCAAGCGTCTACTACCGACTGCAGTGTGCAGGTTATAACCGCTGCGAAGTGCGTCCGCTCGTGTGAAACACTTCCATATATGGTACAACAGACAACCCTTAATAAACCAATGGACGTCGCGCGGCCTCTGGATCGTTTTTGCATACCATGACGTTATTTTGAAATTAGTTTCACTGTTATCTCAAAACATATATATGAGATCAAGCAGGTCATTATTTTCTAATAGCAAAAGGGGTAGTTTTTGGTATTTTCCGAAAAATACTCCCTCTGATCTAGGATGCCCATCTCCATACACAGACCTCAACGATTGGTTTACAGTCATGGATATCCAGGTTAACGTTTCCCGCCACCATATTGTTCAAGAAGAGTACCAGAAGAAA
This sequence comes from Rhamnusium bicolor, assembly GCA_029963845.1. Lineage (NCBI taxonomy): Eukaryota > Metazoa > Arthropoda > Insecta > Coleoptera > Cerambycidae > Rhamnusium > Rhamnusium bicolor. The sequence goes on from JANEYF010000984.1 coordinate 47,367, forward strand.
AAGACCCCAGTCGGTAGGGTCTAACAAACCAGGACCAGGGTAGGTCTGCCAAAACGACTACGCCGTTTGCATTTGCAAACGGGGTTGCCGGTGGAGCAACCCTTACGAGATTGGTCCAGACCTACAGCGATGTGATAGTAGTAGTCCTCCTCGACTCTTGCCTCCTGCCATCCAAGGTCATCGTCAAAGCCAAGGATATTGGCTCCCCTATATTTTTCATATAAATTACGAAGCAACCTGTTTCTTTACTAATCTATAACCATCAGTGTCGTAGGTATCGTTTTATTCTAATTTTCTTTATTTTAAATGATAGTTTTTTTTATTATTATTTTATTTCTTTATTTATTCATTTATTTTTTAATACATATATCCAACAGGCAAAATCCCAATTACAGGATACGACGGTAAATTGAATTAAAACGGTAACAATAAAAAATGGAAATAATAAAAATTGTAAAAAAAAATAATAATAATAAATAGTAACAGTAAAGATAAGCAAGACGCTTATAATACTCCAGAGAAATAAAACTTCCTCTGCGGAATGAGGCTGAACAAGCTGAATTTTTGCAAAGACCTTCGTTTTGATGTTCTAATGAAGCACAAAAAAATCTCATATGCCTACCCTTGTGCGTCTTGAGATATCGAAGGTCAAAGGTCATGAAAATCGATTTTTCGCGAAAATCTCGCTTCCAGTGCATCTGACGTCGTAAGAACTCATAACAAAACTTAGGTAAAATAGTATTCTCTACAAAATTATTCATACACAGTTTTTTCGTACGACCAACCGTTTTCGAGATATATCATGATAAAGCGGGAGCGCGCATTCGTAATAGGTAATACTGTATTATACTGCAGAGCTATAAATATAAAAGCACATTTCTTAATCTGTTAGACTGGAAAATTAAATTCCCATTATTAAAGCCGTTAAAAATTTGTTTATTTATAAAAAATATATAATAAATAATTAATAACAAAAAATACATTCTTTTTCCACACCACGGCTTATGTTTCCTTGCCTTCCTCCTCGTCTTCGTGGGTTCCACTAGCACCTCGATCAACACATTATCTTCGTCAGACGCTTCCTCTATATCTGTTGGCTCTATGTCTGTTGGCAAAACCTCTTCATGCTCAAGGTCACTGAAGTCTTCGATGTTTTGTTTTGTTTTATAGTTTGTAAACGTCGCACAACATTCACTGATTCACGACCATCCGAAACCGGTTGATTCCATATAAAGCACAGACTAGCCATTCCGCGTGGACAAGAACGTCTTTCACAGTCGAGAAACAGCTTTTAACTAACAAACTGGCTTGGATTCGAGACCGACACGACGCGACGCGAAGAGGCGCTTTACAATGCAAGGGGGTTTAGGGACTGCGTTTCGGAGAAATACGGTCATGATCCACTTCTTTATACCTGGATGATTATACTTTTCTTGTCTAGAATAAAGAAATGTTTTTTATTTGCATTATAATATATAGAAGCTTTGCATTTCATTACAAAAGTGGTGTGAAAATAATACATTGTTTTGTTATTAATTATTTATTATATATTTTTTTTATAAACAAATTTTTAACGGTTTTAATAATGGGAATTTAATTTTCCAGTCTAACAGATTAAGAAAAGTGCTTTTATATTTATAGCTCTGCAGTATAATACAGTATTACCTATTACGAATGCGCGCTCCCGCTTTATCATGCTATATCTCGAAAACGGTTAGTCGTACGAAAAAAAATGTATATGAACAATTTTGTAGAGAATACTATTTTACGTAAGTTTTGTTATGAGTTCTTATGACGTCAGATGCACTGGAAGCGAGATTTTCGCAAAAACCGATTTTCATGACCTTTGACCTTCGATATCTCAGGACACACAAGGGTAGGCATATGAGATTTTTTTGTGCTTCATTGGAACATCAAAACGAAGGTCTCTGCAAAAATTCAGCTTGTTCGGCCTCATTCCGCAGATGGCCTTTATTTTTACCTTATTTCCCTGGAGTATAAAGATATACATACATATGCATACATAGTACACATATATATACAAATATTTATAATTAAAATAGTAAATGACTAGCTGTAAACACTTTTTAGTTGGTTGATAGTACAAAAGAATATATATGAACTCTGCCCTCCACACGTTGCAATAATTAGAGATCATTTGATAAAGAGAACTTGCTTTGAGAATATTGGTATTAGTTGTTGGAAGATTAAAAACATTGTTGATATGCTTTAGAATATCCGGACAGTCCAAAATATGGTTAACAATACTATATAAAAATATAATCAGATATATAGATCTCCGTTCTGACAACTTTGTTAGGTTAAACCTTGTTAATAATGAATTATGAGAAATTATTTATGCCATCTAATACATATACTGCAGATTTCAAAAATCTCTTTGTATTCTTTTAAATGTTGCTACATGAGTAAAGTAGATTGGGTTCCTGACTATCGATTGATGCATATTTTAATTTCGATCTAACAAAGGATGTATATAACATATAACAATCGAAGAGTAAACATGTTTGAAAACCCCTTTTTGAGTTTTTAATGACAAAATCTAAACATTTAATTGCAGATGAAGTGGTAACATCAATATGTTTTAAGAATGTTAGTTTAGGACCGAAAGTTATTCCAAAATATTTTATATATTCAGGCCTGTTCAGTGATGGACCACCCACCCAATTTATAATTAAATGCAATAAGATTTTGTTTCCTCATGAATGATATATTATATTTAGAATCATTTAATGGTAAGTTGTTATGTGTAGTGTACACCACGAATTTATTTTATTTAGTGTATCTTGCAACAGTTCACACTTCGTAAGCATTTACTTCACACAGTAGCTTAACATCAGTAAATCAAATAATGTACGAGTAGGTCTGACAGAATATCATTGATGAACATGATAAAAAGGAGAGGTCCAATTGTCGAACCCTGATATCTGTTTTTCAAGTATGAGGAGAAAAGCTACACAAGAGGGTTAAATAGTCCCAAAGTATCCAATTTGTTAAATAAAATTCCATGGTCGAATCGGTAGAATCCCAGTAAACCTAATTTGTAGTTATATAACAAGATGAGATTTAAAAATTAACTTTGTTTTATAACAAAATGTCTTACTTTCGTATTTGTGCCCACTATTTTTAACATGTTCATTATGTGGTAATGTTTATTCTTTGTTACGTAAGAATCATATAAGTGAAACAGTATTTAGGTAACATTGATAAAATAATATTTTATAAATCATATGAAACACAAATGTATAATGTTTATGTTAATTTATGTATCAGTGCTAAAGTAACTGGTTCCATATTCGACGCATACTAAGGTTGTCTTAATATTACGTAAAATGTAATGTTTGTATAATTTACAAAAATTGTGATGTACTGCAAATATTGGTGTTTTATCATACCTCCATAAGGATAAAAATACCCTACTGTTATTGGACTAATTTACAAATAGCTTATAATACATTTATAACAGCTATGATTGTGTTTTATAAATATCTGGTAACAGTAAAGTAACAAACTTACGAAGATAGCATATAGTAATGAGTTTTTAGTGCTAACATTAGTCAGAGGTGGCACACTATGTGGACTCTACATTTAACATAATTGTTATTTACTGGGGAACGTGTATTATCTAATAATTATATAACAGATACAAGATTTGGTTAACTGGGATCCTTTAGCAAAATCACTACATATAACATCAGTTTGACAATGTTGGTCAAGTTTATTATTGATGAAATGGGATTTACAAACAAGATTCGTCACCTACGTGGACCTACCCCCTCATAAAGCCATTCTATTCACATGATATCCAACTAAGACACATCAAATTTAATACTGATTATTTCCCTCATCATACATCTAACCAATAAGATACATGAAATTTGTACCACGTGACTTGTTTAAATAATAAGTGATTATTTTTGCAAAAATAATCGGTTATTTTTCACTCAGCTGTTCATTTATTTTTTATATGTAAAGTAAGCTTTGGCCTGTCGTTACTAATACGATACTGACCAACTTAACAATTAATGTTTCACTTTCCAAAGTTGACAAAGATATCCTAACAAACGTTCCTATTAACACAACAAAAACGCACAAATCGGTATGGGGTCAATTTACTGATTTTTGTAATGAAACAGGATACCAATTTGAAGCCACTACAACCATAGATTATATTGCGTTGGTACTTAAAGACTAGGCTTTCATTACGAGACGGTGAGATGGTAAAGATTATAAGGAAATGTGATAAAAACCATGTGGAACGTAACTGCAAAAATGCTTCAGGAAATGTATTATTTAAAATACAACGTCATTTTCGATCCATTTAAGGATATTCAATTTAAGTGCGTTAGGGATGCTCGTAATGCTAAAAGAAGATATTTGCAGAAAAATATCACGAAAAGAAAAGCCTCTTCAGTTGAGTTAGATTCAGAAGATCTTTAAAAAATGATAATGCTTTGGAATGAAAACACTCCTGAAGAACTGCAAAAAAAACTTTTCCATATTATCGTAGTTGAGCTCGCTTGCAGAGGCGAAGCCGCAAATTGCGTAACAAATCGCTTTAAAGAAGAAATTGATAACAGAGGACAGACAACAGGTAAAAACGGCTCACTTTTTATTTGCGACAATTTAACTAAGTCTTTTTTGCCATTTTAGAACTATTAGAATATAACCCTGTGATCAGTACGATCACACAAGGAGGTGACAAGAAATGCGCCGATATTAAATGGATAACGCCTAATGAAATTAATGCCGATCTGTCCTGTAAGGCTATATAAACAACTATTATCTAAGAGGGATTCCAATATTACAACAAATCGTTTATTTCTGACATGCAATAGGTACTGGAATAAATACGAAAATTCCTGTTGGTACAAAAATTCACCGATTAGAAAAAATGAACTGTCCAAATGGACAAAGAAATCAGCCGCAAAAATCGGTGTAGACATAGCTGTCAGTAACTTAATAAAGAATGGAACACAGGAGCAAGAGATTATCAAAATAACCGGCCATGGAAGTGCAAATACCATAAAAATGTATTTGCAAATAGATTCATCATTTAAACGTGATAAATAAATGAAATACTAAATGAACCAAGTACTTCTAAGGCAATATTAGAATATATTACTATTCACAATATTAATGAAGAAAAACAAGCTCAAATTGTATATCAAAAATCTAATTTTTTTATCAATTGTACTAACGCAACGAAAAATAATTAATTTGAATTCTCTATTAAAAAAGAAAACGAATTGTCAATGTAATTTGTACTTTACAATTGTTATGAAATAAATAAAAATTAATAAAATAAAAACTCTGCATTTTATTATTGTCTATAACGATTTCTATTCTGGAAATAATCTTTACATACATCTCTCGTGCATCACTTAAACTGTGTACGTCACACAATTTTAAAAAATTTTGCTTAGCAAATGACGAATATATAATAATTTTAGATAAAATACCTCGACCTACGGTCTCGGGATTTCAACGAATTATTATACATTCATTTGCTAAACAAAATTTTTAAAATTATGTACGTACACAGTTTAACTGATTAAACTTGATGTTCTCGGGATATAACCCTTGATTATTTCTTATAATTTAGCAAAATTGCAGATGATAGTAATTCTGTAATTCGTTATATCATTCCTACTGAATTGTTTAAAATCATTTTATTAACATTTAAAGCACATTATGTTATATGTTTTATTTCTTTTAAATAGTTGATTAGTTTACAACCTTAGATAAATTTCTAATTTATACCCTGTTTCTGCATTGTAAAAATTAGTATAATACTCTCATCTGACGAAGCCACTGTGTTGGCGAAACGATTGTTATTTAAAATATATAATATTCAAATGTATATTCAAAATAAATTCCGTGAAAATCAAAAAAACAACACAAAGTTTTATTATGTTTCGTATTTTATTTCTGTTTATAAAATGTTATGCAGGTACCTCCTTTTAGCTTCCTCAGTTCTCACCTCATCTATGTATTTGGGGAAAAAATCGTTTTTAGACGAATATAGACGAATTATAATGAAAAAACATGACTTCAGCAATAATATTCTGTCTCTGTGTCTGTGAATATCACGATAACAGTCACAGTTTTTCAGGCAAAACTTTCAAATTTGGTACACACGTTGTTGACGAAGGATGTTCGTTGATGGGCAAAATACGTCAGCCGAAAATATTCTATATACCCGCTTAATTTCTGTTTTTTATTTGACAAGAAAACAAATCTTGACGAATATATATATGTCAAATCTATTATATGAATCCAGTAAAATATTTTGTCCACATCTTTAAATAAAGCTGTAAATTGATTTTTGTGCACATTCGGAAACATCTTGACATGTTATTTTAAAAACTAAAACCAGTGTTGTACCTCCATAATATAGAACAATATGTTTTTTAATTTTGTTGTTAAAACTTTTTTGACAACTGTTCGTTCATTACAGATTATGTTATTTTATCAATTGTTTATACTTCAAACTCTGATATGTGACGCCAGACGCAGATGATACATTAAATTGGGTAGGGGATGTAACTTTTAAAATGACATTTTTGATTATATTGTATGAATTATTGTTTTTTCTGGGACGTATCCATTCAAATCCCTACTTACATCTGATCGGAACTTCTGATGGTGAAAACGTCTGCTTGCGTAAATTTATTTTTAAATTTTGAAATCGAGAAAAATATTTATTTACAAAGAAGGATCCACACAAAATTTTATAACAAGTCATACAAGAGGTCGATATCCAACTTCGGTGACGTTTTCTAACAAATTCAATGAGCAGTATTTTTGAAATGTTTGCCAAAATAAAAACCCATGTAAAAATTTTTCGTACATTTTTGAAGTCAGGAAACTAAAAGATTTTTTAAATTTAATTGCTTAAGTATAAAATGTAATAAATATATAGGAATTTCGACATTTTCAATTTTAATCCGGCGCATACGCCAAAATCTCTTAATTCGCCTCTTAATTTATGCTTTTGGATCAGCTTACCATAAAGCTGAAATACCCTATAAAACATGTTCTTTTGATTTAGAGATTCTATATTCTGTTCACTTAAACTTCGCAGCGTTACCCAGGATAGAGAACAAAATGCGCGCCGATTCTTGGTGCAGACGGCAGGCAGAAGTACACAAGTGTAAAGCTCCTATAGCGGTTTATTTTCACGTTTATTTTATTTCAAAAGCATTGTTCATAGTTGGACATTTCACTAACTTAAGTCCAACCCAACACTGCAATGTTAATGTGAATAGAGTTTAGATAGATCCGGTTTTAGAAAATATAATGATACAGAAAATCATTTCTGTATACTGTTTTAATGCAGATAAATGTTAATTTAGTAGCAAATTCCGAAAAAAATTTTGTTAGATTAAACAAAAACTACTTTGTGATATCAAATTTAATTTTCACAGAGACAACATTTGGAAAGGGCTCTCATTCAAGATATCGCAAGATATACAATAGTGATGAAAATTCTAATGTAGGGGTGGTTGATCTTGTTATTTATTTGTTGATCTTCATATTGCAACAATTACCCTCCTTCAATATTTTTATACATCTATAACAAATCAGAAAATATTTAATAATATTTCTAAATTTAAATTCTTTTAATGCGAAGTGTTTTTTTTTTTAGAATTATATTCCAGTAATTTTATTTTCACATTGGTACACCCTACATAGTGCTATTTAATATTTTACCAAATATTTTAATCTCCGTACTGTTCTGAAAAACTTACATATGTTGTATAATAATTTATTTTTCTTTAAATGTTATTCTTTTTTTTTTGCAATATAAACATAATATGTATGTATATTGGGTATTTTAATTATTTTACTATATCAGTTAATTTATTATTTATTATAGAGGGTAAAAATGGTGGAACCGTTAAAAAAATATATGCATAATTTACTAAACGGAAAATAATTATTCTTATTCAGTTCTAGTAAAATTATGTATTTTTGACATTGTTAATAACAGTTATTTATTTTTCAACAACCGCTTAATACTGTTTAACGCGGTTAAAATTATTTATCATCGATATATTATTCATTTCGTTTATAAATTTCTTGTGTACGCTCTGTATAGTTTAAATGTTTATTTATGTCAAATATTTAATCCCTCGAACTGTTATAAACTATTGTTTAACGAATAATTATTTAAAATAGGATTAATAGGAATAATTAATTAGTTAAACACTACAAAAATAATTCATCGTAATATCGCGAATTAGGGAATTAATGAAGGAGTGAATATTATTTATTATTTTGCCATTTACTTTTCTATAATATTATGTAGTTGGAAAATTAAATTCATTTTTAAATTATACAAAATGCCAATCTATATTGAAAAAACCGCTAGCCTGAAAGACAAGTAGAGGATAAGGTACTTTTGTACGCATTTCGAATCAATTTGACTCTCATAGTTGTGAACCATTTTAACTGTTCTGTGGTGAACCATACTAGTCTAAGCAATAGCAAATTCGACGATGACAGGTTACCGATCATATGAGTACCATACTTTTTTCTCTTTTAAAATTTTTGGTATGACAGACGGATATTGAGGGGGGAACAATTTTTTTATTAATCGAATGGTTACCGATATTTGTCCGCATAGGTAGTTAGTATATGTACTCCACATACCCCAATTACGCTGGGAGACAAAACTTCCGGTCGGCGCGCGGTAACTGGAAACTGAAAAAAAAATTTTTTTAGTTACCGGACCAAACCTAGCGCACAATGTTTGTTTTGGTGTGTACAATACTGTACTATAGTGGCAGACATTTCTATCGGTCGGTTTTTGAGCAATTTGCCATAAAGTTGTGAAATATGAATCAAAATTTGAAATATTGATAAAAAATAGTTCAAATTAAAAAAAGACATCTGCCCAGCCAGCTTATGATTCACAAGGCACTAAAAAAAACCCTAACCTTGGCTGGCAGACATTTTGCCAAATTTAACCCCTTCAAACCACCCCTTAGAGGGTTAAAAAAAATCAGTTTTCTTATAAATATTAATAAACGCCCTTTGGATATATTATTACAGTAGAAAATACGAAAAATTTGACCTTTTTTAGGACTTTTAGGGGTGGTTTGGAGGGATTAAAAATTGGCAAAAATGTCTGCCAACCAAGGTTAAATTTTTTTAGTGCCTTGTGAACCATAAGCTGGCTGGGCAAACATTTTTTTTAATTTTAACTATTTTTTTATCAACATTTCACATTTTGATCCATTTTTCTCCACTTTGATGGCAAATTGCTCAAAAAACCGACCAATAGAAATGTCTACAGTACTGTACACATCAAAACAAATATTTTGCGCTAGGTTTGGTCCGGTAACTAAAAATTTTTTTTTTCAATTTCCGGTTACCGCGCGCCGACCGAAAGTTTTGTTTGTCAGCATAATTGGGGTATGTGGAGTACATATACTAACTACCTATGCGGACAAATATCGGTAACCATTCGATTAAAAAAAAAGTTCCCCCCCGTAACCCGCCTCCATACCAAAAATTTCAAAAGAGAAAAATTATGGTACTCATACTCTCTTTGATTACTGACTGACAGACGGTAACCTTTCATCGTCGAATTTGCACGTTATTGCTTAGACTACACTGATTGTTGACAAAAATTCCTTTCGAAATGGTATAAATTCATACGCCCTGAGCTCGAAAAGATTGTGTACTTAGTGTACTTGGTAAAAATCCTGGTAGCTGTTTTCCGTATTTAATTATTAAATATAAGGGCCTATCTGATTCCGTCTTCTATTAAATTTAATCGGTGAACAATTTCCTTGGATAAAATTGTATAATAATTGTTTCCATGAAACTTATTTACCAAATAGATTTAATGGTAGATGGAAAAAATCCGGCCGTTAGTTGAATTCTTATATAAACTATAATTTTTGCTAATTTGGGTACTTAGTAAAATTTTGCCAGCTGTTTTCCGTGTTTAATTATTAGTTTATAGTTAAATTTTTATTTAAACAATAATTTTTACTGTTTTGGATACTTAATACAAATTTCTGCTAGCCGTTCTCAGTATTAAATCTTGAATATTAATTTATCAATGATTATAAATTTTACTACTGTTGTATTTACAAATTTGCTTAAACAAAAACATTTTGTAAAATTGTTAGTTCTTATCTCTGGTTTACTTTTTCTGGACCCCTGGACATTTTCTGTGTTCACTGTAGATATCCGAGACTCCATTATCCGCTAATAGGGAAAAGTGCTGTTCTTGCACTATAAAGAGGAACTGGCCCAGCGCCGGAGAGAACCGAAAACCATAAACGGAAAAACCCGTCACATTCTATCTATTCATTTATAGATACCTACACATGTAATGAGATCCACTTATTTTGTTGCTGCTATTAAAATACTAAAAGTAAAGATGCCGTAATAAAGAGATCGATGTTTGTGATAAAATGTAATTATCAGACCAGTTATTTTTTAAGCTACTTAATGCAGCTCTGTATAGTTTAGTTAGTTACATGCTCTAGTTTTTAAATTGGTAAACTGTACTCCATATATACAAAATTTTTCATAAATATTAATTAATTAAACATTTTAATTGCCTTATTAATTACGACAGATGGATAATAAACTTATTTTATATATGTAGGTATTTATATACCATGACCAAATTACCAACAAATTTCCACCTCTGGAAGATAGTTGTAAATTATATTCGATGGTTAATGGTTATAATATCCTCTCAAAAATACCTGTAATTACTTGATAAATGAAAAAAAATTAATCATTTAATTCTTCCAATTGCATTATTTCCATGTTTGACATACAATTTTTGCATCTGAATGTAAGGTATACTATATACCTTATTGATTATAAGTTACTGTTAAAATTTGTGAAAAAAATTATTTTTTACAAATTGAAATTTGTACAATGAAAATTTGATTTGAAATAGGATTTCAAAAAAGGTGTAACTTCAAATAATTTGAATTTCCTAATAAAATCTGAAATGTGTCCTGCCCTAATTATGAAACAAATTATGTTGTCAGTATTTTGCAAACTGTTTAAAAGTTACTTGAGTGGGCGGCAAACTATTTGTGCACCTTTTTCTCAAATTTTAACAGCAATATTTTTTGCAAAATTTCTCCATTTAACTAATAAGTGTCATGCCTTAGTGTCATTTGAGTACCATATTAGGATATGGCATAACCATTCCAAATTTCACCAGCCATATTATTTTATATAATTAAATATTTATTTATTTTATATTTAGCACTTATTAATAAATTTTTTCAATATTATTTATTACCTACATTATGTCCGTTATGTACTCGGTTATGTACAATACTCATCAGTAGAGTTGGCAAAAATGCGCCGCAGGACATAGGCGCACATAATAAGTGTAATAAAAGAAATTAACTAGTAATAAAAGCAATAAACTGTTACAATTTATAACAATGTATACACAACATACCCTCTTAACTAGCTTGGTTATCACAAACTGGAAATGATCTTGAAAAACTTTGTAGCGTCATGTATGTTTCTATGCGGTGAAAAAATATGTTTATATTTTGAGAACGACCGTTCGACATCTATTGATGTAATACAATCATACTTAAAATAGTCTTTGAACTCACTTAACGGATCTGCAGATACACCATCAATACCATCACAAATTTGACTTAATTTGGTAAAACCGGTGTCTTGCTTTAACACACGTGCGAATTTTTCTCCAACGGGCTCATTTTTTGCTTCACCTATAGAGTGTTGCAGTCGATTTACTTCATCCACTATTTGCAGTGACTCCGCTAACGACAATGCACTGTTTTGTAAGTTTTCTTAATAGCTTTAGCCTGGTTTGGAGTGAATTGTAGTCTCACAGCTTTTTCGTTGTTGTAAATATTCAGTATAATAAAAAGCTGCCTTGAACCATGTTTCCAACGTGTAAGAATCGGCTGTGGTTGTTCGGACGCTTGTTATGAAATGCGCGAAGACGTTTAGAAGATATAAGAAACACTTTTTGTACTTACTATTAATGCATCTACCTCTGGAAAACCTTGTCAAATAGTTTCTGCCACAAGGTGTAAAGCATGCACTTTATATGTAACATGCCGTGTTCTTGAAGGGAACAGCCTACCAAACGCGTTGTCGCGGCACCATTGGGCAAAAACATCAACACTTGACTTTTTTGACAAGTAAAATTTTTCTAACGTCTCCAGCACCACCCGCGTAATTGTTTGGCCAGTACACTCAGTTAGTCTTTTGCCAGCTAGTAACAGTGGAAATATTGGTTTAAGAGGGTCCAGTACACGTACTATAACATTTAAAATAGATTTTTTTTACAATCTGTCGTCTCGACAACACATAACCACAGCCGTGTATTTTTTAGTACACATTTGATCTTATTTACAATGTCTACATTGGTACATAGTTATGCAACGTTGTGCGACTTGGTAACGTCACCTTGGAATTGTATTTATTCCAGAACTCCCGAAATGGTTGTTTATCGAGTGTACTGCGAAACATCACAGGCAATCAACATTAAGAGTAAATCAAACATAAACTGTGTTGTCCAAGATACGTCATCTTTTTAGTTTTATGTTGCACAGAATTTACGTGAAGTTTACAGTCACGTTTTTCCCAGCACACCAGGTCTGTCTCGCACACCTTACAAATTATTATAGCATCATTGTAGAATAAATTCGGGAATTCACTGATAAATTTATTCACTTTGTCAGCGTATGGTCGTTTTTACCCATGGGCAGGTCTGACATACTTTATTATTAAATTAGTATCAAGAATAAAATACAACAAATAAAATTATCAACAATACAACAGAGAAGAATAATAATTTACGTTGTACACACCTCGAGAAATAACAGTAGACCAAAATCAAATTCAGTCTTTGCTAAAATAATAAATAAGTCTCGCTTACGTATTTAAGTATTTCCCTACCTGGCATCACCCGTGACTTGCGGACCGATTTGCCAACTCTGCTCATCAAGTTAAAGTCACCATCTTCCAAGATGCTCATTTTCTGATACCATTTTTAATGAGGCGTGCCCGAAGAGTGCATCTCGGAAGGTGGTGACTTCAAGCTGATGAGTGATGAGTAATCGTACGCTACCACCAACTTTATAATAATTTCATGATTTTTATAATACGTTTTCACTTCAGTAAAGTATTGTATTCGCTTAATTTAGATAAATATTTAATTTAACCAATTTTTACTCCTGCAGAACCAATAAAATTATAAAAGCAAATCCTACTTACAAGGTGCTGTATTTCTTTAATTTATACGTTCCGGACTCGAGGATACAGAATTTTAATTTTGTTAATGAAATGCTTGCAAGGTTTGTTAATTGGCGAAATTAAGCAGTTTATTTTTCATGTTTGACTCAATCAGACTATGAATTGTTAGCTTTTAAAAAACGGTTTATTTTATGGTCAGCTCGGTAATTTCCAATCGAACTTAAATAAAATAAACATTATAAATCTTTATATTATTGCCAACGTTTTCATCATTATTTTAATTGTACGAAGAGTCACTTTTGTAAAACTGTATTAAATAAAAATCACTGAATTCTTACATTATTTAGTAGATTATTTTTGGTTGTAACTTTATCTGCTAAATCTGTATTTGTATCTGTATTTATTTAAAACATTTTGTTTTTGTTGTTTAAGATCAATATCATCAATAGAAATATGCTTTAATCGGAAGTATTGTTGAGGAATATCTTTTGATTAATTATAAAAATTTCTTTAAATTATTTTTTATTTATTTATTTTTATTTATTTATTACACTATTCAACAGGTCCTAGAATCCAATTACAGTATAGGCAGAAAAGAATACAAAATAGATAAAAAAATTTTAAACTAAATATTACAAAAAATGTATCAGCATACAAGATGTACATATACGCATATACACACACAAAAAATACAGTGCAACATACATATACATACATACACACAAATTAACCTGAATTTTATGTACATTAGAAACTATTATGTACAAAAAGGTGTTAAAGATTAATAATAGATAGATAGATAGATAGATCTTTATTAACCATTTGGTGATACACTGGATGTACATTATGGTACGACAAAACAGAATAATACAATAAAAATGGACATATAAATATAAATATTTTTTGGTCACACACAGGATATGCAAAAACACAAATAGTAAATAACATCACTTAAATATTTACAAAAATATAAACATTATAAGACATAAATAATAAATAACAGTGCTTGAACATTATAAAATACGACCATTATACATTTAAAAATTCTTTTATACTATAAAATGCAGATTGAACTAGGAAGGCTTTTACTTTTTAAAACTGTCATATAAATTAATTTCCTTCAAATAAGTTGGCAAGTTATTGTACATGACTATAAAATCATACTGAGGTGAATCTTTAAAAAAGGTATTTTTATGCTTCGGAATTTGTAGTATATTTCCATGACGTGTTGAATACTTGTGATATTTATTCAATTGTTTAAAATTAGACATATCACTATTTACATATGTAACGTATTTTAATATAAACACATACTATGATACTGTTAACTCGTTATTGTTTTTAAAAATATCCCTGCAGGATTCCTGATGTTGAAGATTAAATATCAAACGCAGTATTTTTTTTAGAAACAAAAACCCTCTGTATATCAGTAGCAACACCCAGCATATTATGTTATTGTTAATATGACTGTATGCCAGTGAATTGTATACACTTAATAGACCGTCATGATCTAAACATGACTTTAGTTGCAGAATAGCAAAAAAGGCACTATTTAATTTTGCACAAACATAATCAAGATGTTTAGTCCAATTCAGTTTTTCATCAAGCCAGAGGCCTAAAAACTTAGATGTTTGAGATGCCAGTTTCCAAAAACTTGTTTAGGGACTCCTTAACGCTAAGGAAATAATAACTTGGAATAGGTAACTGTTTTGATTTCCACCAAAGTTTATTCTTTTTGTCTACCCAAGATGTTACCTACGTGGGGAAAAATTGTTTTTGTGAAACCTAACCTCAGTTTTAACTGTTTTTGAGCTGACTGCACGTGACAGTTAAAATGGAAATGTTTGTTGATGACTTAGAAATATTTGATTTAGTGGAAGACGGCTTTCCTAGAAGAATATATGATCGAAGTAACTATTTTGATGAAATGGACGATTTAATATTTTTCGTAGATTTAGACAAATTGAAGAACTTTTAGAATTTCCAGATGATAGGTAAATGTTTAACGCTGTAAATGTAATGTATGACAATTTTCATTACTAAAAGAGCCCTGCTCATTCATCAATTTTGTTTAACTACGTTTCTATAATGTTTTTAGTTTTTAGGAATAACTCCATATCGCCAAATAATTAATTATTAACATGCCTTAGGTGTTATGCTACTGGAGGTCATTTAAGTTCCATTGCTGATTTTATGGGTGTATCAATTAGTAGTGCATCACGTACTGTAAAAAATGTTTCAGAAGTAATAGCTTCTCTGAGGGAGCAATATATAAATATGCCAATGGCAGAAGAAGCTGTTTCGACTGCAAATAAGTTTTTTCAGATAGCCTCTTTTCCAAGGGTGCTGGAGTGTATAGATGGTACTCATATTCGGATTCAGTCGCCAAATTAGTTTAGGTTATATATTGCAAAAAATTTATTATTGTCACTGCCAGTAGTAGAATTATGACACAATGATTAATTTGTATAATATACATCTACTGTGCCTTCAAAACACTACAGAGGAAAGCGTTTCGTCCTACTTCGAATGTACGGAGTTTGAGCAGATGCTGCTTCCCTATGTAGCGTGCAAATATGAAAACACGGTATATACGTACATACTAATTTTTTTTAAGAGGTGACGATGCCGAACTGTTTAGAAACAGAAAAGGTTATTTTTTTCCTAAATACCCAGGTTATAGGACATGCGGAGCTGAAAAATCGAGACATAGTTGCAAGATGGCCAGGGTCGACTCGTGACCATACGATTTTTTCAAAAAGTAGTAGAATACGTGCCAGGTTTGAAACCAACGAATTTCCAAATTCAGTTCTGCTAGGTTACTATGGTTATACAGTGCAGAGCAACATATTTACGTCACAAGGAAAGTCTTTTTAATATTTAAAATACATGAGATTCTATGATGCTTTAAATATTAATTATAAGAAATCACAAAAATGAATTTCTTCAAATTCATTCAAATTTTCAATATCCACTAACTTTTTTAAAACTACTGGGCATGAATTTTTGAGAAATTATAAATAAAAGTTTCCCACATTGCAAACTTTTTACCTCATTCCACAAGTAAACTTTGAAGCAAACAGCATGTAATGATTATTAATATATTTTAGGAGACAGTGGATATACATTAAAAAACTATCTTCTTACACCTGTTGCTGATCCGCAAACACGGCCAGAGCACCTTTTCAACGAAGCGCAGATAAGAACCCGGAATTCCTTTGAACGATTATTTGGGTTATGGAAACGAAGATTTCCCATTTTGGCCTATGGTTGCAGATTAAAGTTATCAACAACTATAGCGGTAATTCCGGTTACAGCAGTTTTGCACAACATAGCTATAAGTATGAATGAGGGTGAACCACCAATAGCAGTTGATACAGATCATTTAAATTATTTAATTGAAATGGGTAATATACCAAATATTCAAAACAATGATGGAAATATAGCACGTGATCACATCTTCAGAAATGATATTATAAATTGT
This sequence comes from Rhamnusium bicolor, assembly GCA_029963845.1. NCBI lineage: Eukaryota > Metazoa > Arthropoda > Insecta > Coleoptera > Cerambycidae > Rhamnusium > Rhamnusium bicolor. Next base: position 64,102 of record JANEYF010000984.1, read on the forward strand.
CAATTTGTAAGGAAATGAAAAATATTTTAAAACGTGTTATAGTCAGTTTTTATTTAAAATTTGTGTAGGAATGTTAACTTCCCAAATCATCAACTTATTAAAATTAAACTAAACAGCTTATATATATAACAAAATAACATCTATAATTTTAAAAATGAAGGAATGTCATAAATAAAACCTTACAAATAAATTATTCCTAGTACTTCAAGCTAATAAAACTGCTTGCTTTCTAGCATTAAAATAAATACTTTACTTGACAATAGTTGTTGTAAACTACAACAACATTTGTAATTCCAACAAATATTCATTAGAATCCACATGATTAATTGCATTTAATAAAGAAAGTTGTTTTTTCTTATAGGCAATATACAATTCTAAGGATTGCAATCTAATTGCATGTTACTTTTTCATGTATTCAACAGGTTTTTTGTCAATTAATAGTTCATATTTTTCTCCGTAGCCTTGATGACATTAATGTTACTACTGTATTAGGTCTCCTACGAAAGGCTGCTTGGCATTTCCTTTTATTTGATGGCATGGCAAAAGTCTAAAAAATAAAATGAACATGAAAGTATATTATATTTGTTTAGATTTAAAAAAAAAAAATTAAACTGTGTATGAATTGAAACTGTACCCTTTGCATATTCTGCTGCAAAACATTACTGATTGGTCTTTTAAGATTTTCTGCTTTTTTCCAATTATTTTCTTTTTGGGGATTTCTGGTTAGATATTCGCTTGTCTCCATCCTCGTAAATTATTTCTAAATCATTACTACAAGTGTTACTTCCACCCAACTCTGTATTTAATGTCTCCTACAAAGAAAAATGGTCACATGAAGTACCTATAGAATAACACAGAATGTAAAAATGGCATAGATACGTTTAAATGATTGACTTGGATAAAACAATATCTATACATATTAAACCATTAATTCAAGGTATGTATAATTATTTCAAATTATATGGTTTATAAAGTTGTACGTTATTTTTTGCCATTATTTTTTTTTTCAATTAATAAAAAAATACGAGGTATACCTTTTTTGAAGTTGCTGTATATTTATGAAAACAATTGTACAGGACAGTATACATGACCATAGATGATTTTAACTACCTATTTACCTTATTAAATTGTTCACTCAGAAACATAATGACTGCTCAGTCCCATCACTGCTTTTTATTTACAGTTGACATCAAAAGTTCATCGCCTGTTTCATCTGCCAGCCCGCCGCCTGTTTTATATAATTCTTTTTTTCTGTCCGCCGATCTTTTTCGTAAATCTTCTTTCAGTTTATCGTAATACTTTTTTAATGATTCCACTGGTCGGTAGTGAAAATTTGGGACGCGGAGTTAAATTTCTAACAAATTTTCTGCCAATTTTCTTTTTTTTTTCTTTAATTGATACTCCATCGGTTTTTTTTATTTTCTATTATATCTATGAAACTTTCAATTATGTTGAGCAGATGCTCTTTTTCAGCATGCGAATAATTTGGGTCCCTTTTTTTAAATTTGTATCTTGTTGCTCCATGTTACCTTTGAACACTTTAGCACACCTGGGAATTTAAACTGAAAACAGTGTTTATAAAGATAGTCTAAACTCTGCTGAAAGCTAAAATATCGAAATATTAAAATATTAATTTTAACCTCTTCCAAAATACCAAATGACATTTTAGAATAAAATCAAGACAGACAATGATAAACAAGAAAATATTACTAAAATTTGCGCTGTTGCCAGCGATTTTCGTTTCTTGGCTTGGAGTTTCCTAATTTGCAATGGTGGAAACAATATGGGCTTTTGTGGAGTACCTAAATTAAGGAGTTCTTACCTGTTCTATCCCTACACAAACGTTGGTGGAAACGGGCATGAGAGAACTGAATGACATTTTCGAAATTTACAATAATTTTCCGCTTGTGAAAATTTAAGCAAACTGTTTTTGTATCATTCAAGATTAGACGATTTCGCTGACACCAAATATCGAATTCTTGACAAACAAATCTGATATTTCTGATAATAGGTCAGAATTAACTCCAGAAACTGTAATGGTGGTGTCATCAGCAAACATCGTAACACTACCCTACTGATGAAATCTGGCAAGTCATTGACATATAGCATAAATAAGAGTGGGCCCAACACTGACCTTTGAGAGACACCAAGTGTGACATCTTTTGACTGTGATATATGGTTTTCCAGTTTCACCCTGATCTTTCTATTTGTATGATTCAATCCAGTTTAGTAGGTTAACACGTATACCTGTGGTATATAACTTTTGTACCAACAATTTTACATCTACAGTGTCGAATGCTCGACACGTTCGAACAAGTTCGGAGTACACAAAATTTAGTAAACGATAAGAGGCTGATTCTATCGATTTATTTATCCTAAATCCATGTTGAGCAGGTGATAAAATTTCATTTGTATCCAAAAAAGATGAGATTGAGTTGTGAACAATTCTCTCCATGAATTTTGAGAAGATACTCAACAATGATATCTGACGGTAATTATCTATATTAGTTGGATCTTTTTTTTTATGTAATGGTAAGACACTGGCCGAATTTCAGGAAAAATACCTTGTTCAATGGATTTCTTGATTAGAAAAGTCAAAGGGGTAATTATAATATTTATAATTAATCTTATCAATTTGAGTGTAAAGCCATCTGAACCTGAGGAATTAGTATTTTTTATACAATTTAGTACTTTCATAATAGCATTTTGTCAATATAGTTTATAACAATAGTGCTTTGATTATTAGCAGAAACTGTACATGGTAGGTATGTTTTTCCCAAAATGTTCTGTTAGTGTAACATTTGATAAAGTGCTAAAGTATGTGGCAAATTTGTGTGCCATAATTTCGACATTTGATACAATCATATCATTTTCTTTTAGTTCTATTTTATTATTTGTATTACTTTTCCTTCCAAGCTTTTTATTTACTATATTCCAGGTTGCTTTTGTTTTATTACAAAAAGAATTAATTTGATTTTTTGTAGAATTTAGATTGTGTTAATTTAATTTTATGTTTGTAATCTTTTTTAACATGCTTTTATTAGCTTCACCTGTATGTTTGCTTGCATGCTTGCTTGCTTGTTTGCTTGCTTGTTTGCTTGTTTGTTTGTTTGTTTGTAACCGACTCTTTGGACTCGATTTTGACCCACTTTAAACGGACAGATTTAATTGAAACTTTGTACACTTACGAAGAACCGGTAACAATACAATAATTTGATAAGTTTATATCATTATCCTGATCAGGATCGCCAGTCCTTTCTTCACGTATCCTCTGCGTGAAAGCAACGGCTTAATATGTAAGTACATGCGGTGATTGTCAGTTAGCTCGGTGGTCGAGCGGGTTGAGGCAGTCGACGCGAAACGACGGACTCCTCGGGCGTGAGTTCAATTCTCATGGCTGAAATAAATATTTTTTTTTTTTTCAGAAATATCTGTTGGATCGTAATATGTTATAATATCAGCATCAATAAGCAATATAAATATAGTTTAAAACAACTAAAAAACACGCTTTCATAGCATCAAACTAAAAAAGTGAAAAATAATTATTAATATAAACTGAAAACAATAATGAACGAAAAATACTAGTATTATTGTGAAAAAAGCGTGGGGCGCTTTTGTGCCATATTTTTCGTATATCGAGTAACCCACGCTTTTTTTCACAATAATACTAGTATTTTTCGTTCATTATTGTTTTCAGTTTATATTAATAATTATTTTTCACTTTTTAATTTGATGTGCTTTAAAAGCGTGTTTTTTAGTTTTTTAAACTATACTTATTCTTTTAAATATAACTGGTTATTTTCATCATTATTCGTATTTACCGAGAGCCAATATAAATTTTGTAATCTATCCCTATCAATATTCAATTCGTCAGTGTACCATATTTTAGTTTTTTTGTGATAGGTATTGAGTTTTTACATTCTTTTCAACAATAGGACAACTCATATTTAATGTATCGGCTAATAGTGATAAAAACGTAGAGAACGCATCTTCAATGTTATGCATATCATAAAGAAATAGCCAGTCAATTAAGTTTACATTTTGTATGAAGTTATTTAGGGACATCGCGTCAAGATTTCTAAAAAATGTTTTATTGTTTGAATTAGTGGCCAATGCAGATTGAGAAAAATAGGTTAAGAATATGTGCAAAATGATCGGCTAAAAATGGATTTACAACAATGGATCGATATGAATCTGTATGCATATTCGTTACAACATAATCAAGTGTTGAGGAGCTAGTATGACCATTAATATTTTTGAAAACATGTGTAGGCACATCCGTAGTAATTACTAATTGGAACGAATTAAAAACATCGCACAACAATTTTGTATTAAAAAATTCCTTGCCAAAGTCTATATTTAGATCACCACAGACTATTACAAAGGGCCACTTTTTAAAAAGAAAATTTAATGCCCCAGTTAGGTTATTAATGAATACTTTCATATCCCTATATGGTCAGAATATACAAATAAGTTTTATTTTGTCAATGTTAATACTACATAATTCAATATGGCACTCAACCGAGAAGTTATTTATTTGAGTAACCGCCTTGAATGTTTTAAATGTACTTTTAGTTAATATTACTGATCCACCATGTGCGTGATTACTGATTATATCTAGAGAAATGTGAAGCTATCTTAAAGTCTGGTAAATTAATAAAGTCAATATTTGTATCACTTATCCAATATTCCGTTAAACACAAAATGTCAATATGCTCCAATTGAGTAAATAGTTCAATTTCGTTAAGTTTATTTAACATACTTTGAATATTAACATGTGCCTGAGAGAGCCTCGGGTATAAAAAATCCTGAGAAGTAGAAGAGGTAGGCATAGGTATCATTTGAAAGGATGATAGTATTCAGTACTACATTCGAGATTATATTAATTGATTCGCCTACTAACACGTCCGCTCCTTCACTAGTGCAGTAGACTCTGTATGTTCTATATTGTTTACTGCAGAAATAGCATTTTCACTCACATTAGCAGTATTAGCACTATCACAGGTTACATTTGTAGAGGAATTATTTGTTAATGGCACAAAAGTTAATGTTTTAGATGCAACACTGTTTTTATTTACTAATATTTTGCTAGTGTTGTTGTAATTATCTGTTTATTTATTTTATTATTTCTACGATTTATTTCAAAATATTGAACATTTGCCTCTGTCACTTTATTTAATCTTATCAAGAATTCATTGAGCTTATAATTAAACTTACGTTTATTGGTATTCTGGTTATTTGTATAGGGTACCGATGAGAATACAATGTTAGTATCACATTTTCTTAGTTTATTACATAAGAATTTGAAGGATGGAAAAGATTTTAATCTAGTCATTTTTTCCAGCTAATATAAGAATACATATTCTCTTTTGACAGGTTTACTGCTTCTTTTATCAATATCCTGAATAACTACCGACACTGGTGCATTTGGTTTGATTATTGACTGCACATCGTAGTTACTTAAATTATTACGTAATAGAAGGTTCATTCCTTTGCCAGATTCCTCTGCTAGGAGCAGAATCTTATTTCTTCTATGTTGCACTTTCTATTTTCTTCTCGTATTGTTAAGATTGTTATACAATATTCATATTATGCATTTCGTGTTGAATATCAATATTCATGAAATTATTAGTTTCCGTCCCCATATTTCTATAATTTGTTTTTAATTAAAGATACATGATTTTTGAGATACAATATTGCAGTTGAATATACCAATATGCTCATGTACATGTTATTATAAGTGGTACACATAACATAAAGTGGAGAATTTTTTTTTATGTTTGTCCTAGACGTCGCGTCGGTCGCCAGAATAAATGTTGTGAAGCTATTCTGTGAGTAGAAGAAGTACAAAATTGAGCATAATCAATTGGTGGATATGACCCATCAATTTTAAATATAGAATACTTTAAAACCTACTTTGAATATTTTCTAAATTTTTCTAAATTCATGAGGGTTCAAATATAAATCAATCAAAATCTCGAGATTGAAAAAAAATTACTTATATTAGGTATAAGAAAGTAATAAAAATGGATTTCTTATTGTTTTCTGAGTACAATGATATCCAAGTTTAGGGTCTACTAAATTATCGAATTCGTGTCGAAATGGAAAATATCAGCACGGAAATTATTGACGTTCAATACAAAGTGTTTGCACACGTGCCAGCTAAGGTCAGATTGTGGGACATTTTGAACAATTACGTTAAATGTTAATGGATTTTTTGAATTTGTTGAATATTGTGCGGAACTAAATCACCCTGTATATTAGCATAAATAATACCTATGGAATATGATATATTCATAATTTAGGAATACTTTTATGTATATATATGTATATATATATATATATATATATATATATATATATATATATATATATATATATATATATATATATATATATATATATATATATATATATATATATATATATATATATATATATATATATATATATATATATATATATATATATATATATATATATGTATATATTTATATAAGAATAGAAGGTTACTGTGCGGGATGAGATGTAACAGGAAGAAAAGGACATTTGCACATTTGTGCGACTGGTTTGTGAAGCCAGTCGCACAAATGTACACTGGCTTCCTGTCAGTGGTTTCCTTTTGTGTTGTTGAACCTAAGTTGTACCTATCCTTACAACTTATAGCCGTCATGATTACGAGTAGTGACTCAGAAACACGTGTCGACGGATTCATCCTTTTTTGCGGGCAATACCCATTATCCTTTTCTTCCTGTTTATATTTTTTTATATATATATATATATATATATATATATATATATATATATATATATATATATATATATATATATATATATATATATATATATATATATATATATATATATATATATATATACATATATATATATATATAATTTTAAAATTTTGAATTTAATATTCTATATGCAATCTATATTTTTTTAAACAATTTGATTTTACTATTATTGATTTGTCATAAATATTACATTTTAAATTTAGCTGCTCTTAATCTCAGTTAGTCGGTTCAATATTGTTTAAAACTTTTTTAATAATAATACAAGATTATTCAATTGAATGACATGAATTGATCTACAAATTCCAAATTTATTACAATACAAATTTTAAATCTACCCACCCCGATAGGTTTAACCAATCTCCTGATTTTAACTTTTGACTTTACTATTTCAATAAACTTAAGTTTCTTTATTTTTAATTATTGAACATTTAACCTTTCATAATTACTAATATCATTTAATTTATGTTTAAAATTTTTCAAAATTCTTCTCCTCTTTATTATTTTTATAGAACATACCATTTATATATTCTTACTATACTCTTACTATTATTATACTTCTTCTTTCAAATTAATTAATCTCCATTTTCTCTTTACAACAAAATTTAATCATCTGTCTAAATTATTAAATTCAATTATCAATTCAATTATTTATTTTTTGTTGACGACCTCTTTTTTCAATTTTTCCAAAAGTTCCCTTGATAAATTTTCTATTTAATAAATGATCACCATCTATCATTAAATTCTGACTTTGACTTTTCTTTTAACTTCACATTTCAAATTTTAGGTTATAAACTTTTCTTCTGTCACACCTTGACTAAATTTAATATAACTTATCCAAATTCTTATTCTACTTACATTTATCCAAGTGGATATCAACATAATTATTTAACATTATAACTTTTTAATAAACTAGTTTAACATATCATTCGTAATAAATAATTCTGTATTATGATTGATTAATTAACTGTAATAATAAATTTACTCTATTCAGCTAATAAATTTATATCTTAATTTCCAATATCTACGACATTTTAATTTTTGTATTTTATTTTACAACAACATGACTATATATATATATATATATATATATCTATATATATATATATATATATATATATATATATATATATATATATATATATATATATATATATATATATATATATATATATATATATATATATATATAAAGTAATGTTTAAATATGTATATAAAAATATATACATAAATAGTGGGGATGCAGTTATTAGTTGGCTATTCAATTAAAAATCTCTGTTTTTTATCAAGCTTTCGGAAAAAATTTTTTATTCCTTTCTCAAGATATCTAAAAGTATAGTAAATTATAATATTAAAAAATTATTATTAATTATTATAATACTTACAAACGTGATTAAAAAGATGAAAATGAAAACATGGCATAAAAATTGTTATAAATAAAATGTGTAAAGATCAAGAAAAAAGTAAAATATGTCAATTTAGACAATTTCAAATATATAAAAGTAGTAACAAAACTGTTACCAAGGATGTTAAACAATTTTTCATAAAAATATATCAAGGCAACCATAAACAACTAGTAAAATTTTGATAAATAAATTATAATATATACATATATATTATATATATATATATATTATATATATATATTATATATATATATATATATATATATATATACATATTTATATATATATATATATATATATATATATATATATATATATATATATATATATATATATATATATATATATATATATATATATATATATATATATATATATATATATATATATATACATAGTGGTAAGGTATGAAACTTCTCATATGGTCTGAATGCTACTATCCGATGACCTCCTCGATGTCGTGGCGGATAGCGACTTGCATCACAGCAAGTACCGAGAGCGGCGACCCTAGCCCAGGTGGACTAAACTAATGTGATTAAATATGATTTGAAGAAACAACTACTCCAGCGGGCAAATACCCCGACCTGCATTGAATTACACCTTCAAATCATGATAGATCGATAGTAATATCATTTGTCAATTCCTAACCAGACATAGATCGATTTCGAACTTATTTGTTCTCTTCAGTATGCCATAGGTTATGGAACAGACAAATGATAGTGGCCAACCTACTAGTTATATACTAACTATGGTGAAGTGAATAGTGGTGAGAGGTATGAAACTTCTCATATGGTCTGAATGCTACTATCCGACCGACATCCTCGATGTCTCTGTGGCGGATAGCGACTTGCATCACAGCAAGTACCGAGGCAGCGACCCCTAGCCCAGGTGGACTAAACTAATGTGATTAAATATGATTTGAAGGAAACAACTACTCAGCGGGCAAATACCCCGACCTGCATTGAATTCCACCTTCAAATCATGATAGATCGATAGCCAATATCATTTGCTATCGATCTATCATGATTGAAGGTGTAATGTCAAGAGGGGTCGTCGGGGCCCTACCTTCCCCCGCATAAGGGTGTCGTTCAAATCATATTTAATCATGTATATATATATATATATATATATATATATATATATATATATATATATATATATATATATATATATATATATATATATATATATATATATATATATATATATATATATATATATATATATATATATATATATATATATATATATATATATATATATATATATATATATATATATATATATATACATATTTCTTAAAATAGTGGGGGTAAGGTCAGCAGAAAGAAGAGTTTCAGTTAGTCGATGTTTCGTGTATTTTGACACATTCTCAGAAATATTTAAATTAGGTTTTCCTTGTAAAGGTATATAGGTACTTAAAAGTTTAAACATAAATATGAACAAATAGATATTTCAGAACAATAGTAAACATTCTAGTCAATGATGTTTGTTCTGTTGTGAAATCATATTTATTTGTTCATGCTTATGTTTAAGCTTTTAATTATATACTTTTACAAGGAAAACCTAATTTAAATAGTCCTGAGAATGTGTCAAAATACACGAAACATCGACTAATTGAAACTTTGGTTTTCTTCTTTCTGCCGACCTAACCCCCACTATTTTGAAAGCTATCATGAATTTTCATAACAATCGTGTATTTATGGGACGAAGAAAACTCACATTAAGTAGTAGAGAGAATTTTCCAATATTGGTATACTTATTGGATGGAATTGTTGTAGGTTTCCTCATTGGGCTATACTTTTTACCTTCGACTCACTGGTGAATCATATAAGATTTTTCGTAAAAAGAACTGCCTAGTATGTTGAGAGATCTGATGATAATAAATAGAGCTATATGGTTTTTACATGATGCTGCTCCCAGCACTTTAGTCTCACTGAGCGACATGGCATCCTCGTCGAGGAGGGCTACACATATGGCCTCCTCGGCCACTTGTCGACGTTAGGATGCTGAGAGACTCAGTGGAACACACATATACCTTCTACTGTTTTGGATCCATAATTCCTTATTATTGATTATAAATACAGTTAAGATATTTTGTAAATTTTTTATTTTATTAACAGCACAATAATTTCTATTTTACTACATATGTCTTATATTTTGGCCGTATGCTCTTATTATTGTAACGGGGTGGATGGCCTGAAATCATGAAAAATATTAAAAATTGGCGTAAATGATATGAGAGAAAAATTAAAATACCTTTATCCATTCTCGCACATGGTCCATCATGATTTCCTCGATCACATAATAAGTTATTTGAACATGGTAACTGGTTAATTTTTTTATAAGATATTGCAGAAGGTGTCTCTCTACTTTCTTTATATTCTACTCTATTAATAGATATGGCAGGTTGTAGTTGTAAATTCTGATTTTTGGTGCATTTTGCCAAAGGAATTCTTGTCATATTTTTCATTATGTGCTCCATGGCGTTGCGCGTTTCTTTTGGGAACTTTACTTCATCTTCGATAATTGTGGTATTGTCAGACCACTCGTGGCTTTCTAAAAAATAACTTGGTAAGTGTTAACCTAAAAGTGGATTTGCAATAATAGTGATTGGAGGAGATTTGACTCAGCTGGACTAAATTTACAAACGTCGCAGTGTGTAGACGGTGCGAGGAAGAAAAATAGTAACAACTACATATGTCGACAATATCACGGAGGATGTAAAAAATCAGTACGTATGGATTTGTGTTGACGAAGCCATGAATTTCGAGAGACATAATATCACTATGCGTATTTTAAGTGTACACCTTCCCTGTTAAAATGTAGTAAAAGTGTGTTGCAAACCAATGCGCTAACAGTTGAGAAAATAGTGGTCAATGCTTTGTGTAATATTGGTGTTAATAATGAAAATGTTTTACTGCTTTTATCAGACGCGCTACTATATGCCGCTGTAGATACACTGTGCCTCAGGCTAAATGTAAAAAGAGGTGTAATGGCCAACAAAATTCTGAATTTTGGAATATGACACTTCGGGAATTAGTCCTGCTTGATGTAAAACTATGTAATCAAAAATGAGTTGAATCTGTGAGATATACATCTAAAAATAAAAAACCCTTATTTTACAATATAGTAAAAAAATTCCACTAAGAAAAGTTGTTTAGAATGCAATTTATGTATATTTACCGAATTTTAAGAATATAAATTTACTTTATTGGAACTATCCCCTTTTTGAATAGTAGTCAGTTTGTTGTTGAAAATAAAATAAGACGTTAAAAACAAAAGTTATTCGTAATATTAATTTATTTTAGAATAGATATTTGTAGCACTCTCAACTTGTAAAATATCAATTTATTGAAAAAAAGGGCAGTTCAAACAAAGTAAATTGATATTTATGAAATTTAGTAAGGCGGCACAAATTACATTCTAAGCAACTTCTTTAACGAAATTTTTTCATATCTTGAAAAACAAAGGTAGTTTTATTAGTGACGATTTTTACAAATTGACTTATAGAACACCCTGTATAACACTGATCAAGTCATTACACCTTTTGTTACATCTACTCCGAGACAAAGTGTATATGTAAATCTGTCAGGCTGTTGCGATCCACGTGTCCCAATATGATTCATGTAACTTGTCTGGCTCATGCCTTAACATCTATAGCCTTGAATACAGAATAAGAATTTTCATGAAATGTTAATACACTCGAGGTATGTATTTTAATTGTTTCATACAAATGATTGTTATTTTCTTTTACCTACCTACCTCATGTGACATCGCTGCACGCACGGAAGTTGTCTGGTGTCTAGTGATCATCCCTTGCACATTCATATTTTTAGTCCTTTTATGTTTTTAAAGTGAACAGATATTCCCCAAATACTTACCACAGTTAAGCCGGCTCTTATAAGACACAACTGATCGGCCCTTCGTGAAAGTAAAGTCTGAAGTTGTCAAGTTCGTACAATCGTTGACGTTCTCAAAGAGAATTATAAATATAGGACGTTCTTCCAACAAGTAAGTGCTGTTTTAAATACTTACTTAAGTGATCTAATCACTTTTGTTCAAAAAATGTGTTCATAGACCGAGATATACTTTATTTGGCCTTGAGGGCCCTGCTTGATACTTATTGGTCATTAATATGTACGAGTCTGTAGGTCGTTTTATAGCACAAAACTTGGGTCTAAAATTAATACACCTAAGACAGAATATCCTTACCACCTGCAGAATCAGCAGCCAGTTCCTCTCCCAGTTTTGGTAAATTTTCTCTCATGCTGGTCATTATATTTAAATAGTTTTTGTTAATATTTTTTTCTGCTTTCTTGAAAATTCTTTTTCAAGCTCTTATTAGACAAATGACCTTTTGTATGCATATTTTTCTTACTGTTTATTTTGTTGTATTTTTCCACTTGCAATTGGACGAAGCTTTTTTCTTTTTTCTTGCCTTCTTTGTCTTCGTTGGTGTCTCTGTTTCTTTCCCCTGACTGCATATGAGAATAATCCTTTCTAGAATCATCCTGCCTTGAGTTAAATTTGTATTTTGGAAATTCCTTGTTCAAATTCAATTTATTTAAACCAGTTACTATGTGAACGTTTTGTTTAGTAGGTATTTTTGAAATGTAATCTGCTTTTTTAGGTTGCAAATGTGAAACTTCTTTGGTGGGAAAATATTCCAGTTCAGAACTACATACAGACTTTTTACTTTCTGTGGAATACCTTAATTGGTTACGAGATATAAATTTACTAGATTTATTCATATCTGTTTCAAATTTGTCTGCACTAATCTTTGGAATTCTTGTTTTATTTGTTCCGATATTTCTATTTGAAATATTCATTGCTGAGGGTTTTAGGTTAACTTGAAAGCTATTTTCAGGTTCTGTAACTATTGGCCATTGTAATCCAGTGGTACTAGTTTTTTTATCAACCCTCACTGTAAGATTAATTTCACTAAAATTTTTCATAGCATTGTCTTGAACGCTTCTGTTTGTATCTCTACTAGGAATTATATCTACATTTTGATATGAGCTAATTTCGGTATTTTCGGTATCGAAATTTTTCAATAACTTTTTCATTAACTTGTGATTTGGTATATTTTTTTCCAAAATTTGGATTGTTATTTCTGTAGAGAGTATGCAGAGAATCAGATTTTTGCCTATGGCGTATTACTTTGGATCGTTTTTTTCGGAGTCACTTTTTGAAAACTTTCAATAACTTTTGGGATAATATTTTTATTCTTGTTCTTCATGGACTTTTGATACGTATCGTCGATTTGTTCCAAATACTGTAACACGCTTCTGTAGGATTTATCAGCGCTGTTCAAAAACTGAGGATCGTGAAAATCGCTAGAAGGTGGAGTGACTATATGTTGTTCATGATCTCCTGTAGAAGTAGAACCATCAGATTTTTTTAGGTTAAATGGTGGACGATTATTAAATTTATTTATTGCCATTCTTCTAAAATGCGTATCCTTGCTCATATCATTTAAATTTTATCTAAAAAGGAAACGAAATTGTTGAGGTGATGTCTTCATCAGGTGGCAACATAATTTCGAAATAATAATTACTAATAGACTCTTTTACTGTGACGTTACATAATTATGTAACCTACGTACTACTGTCATGACACACCGGTTGCCTACTCATCACACTGGAGCTTGACTTTTAATGCATATGGCTATAAAGGCGACAATTTCGCGGGTGGGACACGCGTAAAAATTATTTTATATCTCCTTTGTAAGAAATATTTAAGAACTTTTTAGTTACTATTTACCATGCAAAAAGCATGTGAAAATAATCACTTATAACGCATTTCAGAAACTTTTATTTAAATAATTAATATTAATAACGGATGAAATATTCTCTTATAGGAGTAAAGTGAAAAGTTAATAATTCTTAACTTATCAACATTTCAACTTGTTTGTGTCACTTTTTATAGCCTAACTTTTGTATATTCAAGTTCAAGTGTTGTATTATAGATTTAAAAAGACGTTTTTGTGTTTATTTTGAACTATAGGTTTATGTTTTACTCCAGAGTGTGATCGTACCGATAAGTGGATGTAAAATGTTTAATTTTCCAAATGACACCAAATTAAAAGAAAAATTTTCCGTATTATTTTACTTTCTTTGCAGATGTCAAATATGTCACCCATACAACGGGTTTTTTACATTTTGTTTTAGAGGTATATTAATATACTTATAAAACAGTGAACTAGAAATCATTTTAAATCAAAAACCGATAAGGCTAAAATATTCCTACCTTTCCAATATTTTTTTCCAAACTCCAAACCCAAGGTTTTTTTTTAAAAAAAAAACCTTTTTTAAAAATTTCCCCCCACAATGGTTTTTAACCCACCCCCTTTGGCCCCCCATTTTCACAGATCGTAATTTCTGTTAGTGGATATTAAATCCGTTTTTAACATTGATTTATTAAATCAATAATAGAGTTTTTCTAATGTGTTAAACATTGCACACAATCAAACGTGTTCTGTAAGTGTAAATTAGTTACTAAAATTTTTTTAAATATCTTCTCCAAGGGAGAAATAAAATAAAAATCTACGCTGTGTTAAACTCTCGAAAATTTCGCCTTTATAGACATAGGCATTAAGGGTCAAGTTCCAGTGTGATGTATAGGCAACCGGTGTGTCATGACAGTGGTACGTAAGTTGCGTAATTATGTGATGTTACAACTAATAGAGTCCATTACTAATCAAGTTGCTTTTCGTACGAATAAAAAATGGACAGTAGTTTTACCTCTATCGTCAATAGAAATAGTTTAAGAGCGATTTAGAGATTTATATACAGGGTATTTCAGATTTAAAGTTATATAGTGTTATGGCTTATTAGCTGAGTTCAGAACACCCCCAAACTTACTCTTATGCGTGAAGGGTTTTTGAGATACGGGTACTAATATTTACCAAAAAATTACATAGAGGGTGATGTTATTGGCACCGATAGAAACTTACAAAAAATGAGTATGGTCTTGGAATTTTTTTTAAATTGTACTTTTGATTTGACTAAAAGAGTATAATATTTGTACCTAATTTTATCCAAATATTTAAAGCCGTTCCAGAAATATGGCCGATTACAGTTTTAGTCAAAAGAACGTAAAACGGTTAATATTCAAGGGTAAATTTAGGGGTGTTTTGAACTCCTATTGCACTGTCACTTTAAATCTGAAACACCCTATATGTTGGCCACTTCATGAAAACATTGCCATACAGTAGATACTTCTATAAATATTTCAGACATGACATTTTCTTTTCGCCTGCGCACCAATTTGCGTACTTGATATTTAGTTACTCAATGATTCCTGAGGCTCATAGCAGATTCTAGGAAAACGCGGAAATCAGAAAATGTCAAATTCAACTCGACAATATAATTTTTGTTTTTATTTTGTCATGCTAATTGTCGCATTTGTCCCTACTCTGCATACTATTCAGAATAGGTTTTATGAAAATCCAGATATACCTAACACGGATAAGTGAACTACAATATTAATAATTATCGAAGCGCATCAAAATAGTCATACATAGTTTATTAAACTTATAATTTAAGCTGTTTTGACTTTACAGTATTAACTTTTAATTGGATACGGTTTGTTCAGACACATGATTATTATTTCATTAATATTTAAATATTTTATATGAAACTCCTTCAATTCGTCTACTTCTTTGAGAATTATCAAAGCGGGTATATAATTGTAACTTAGAGGTAAACAGTAAAATTACTTTAAACTAAGTCACCATACCTAATGTTACCAGTATTCTTTTTTGAAATCATATAATTATTAGATTTAGCAGGAAATTCAGGTGTCATGACGTAAATAACAAAGGCGAACTGCAAAATAGGTTCAAACAGTACAGTATATTACCTTCACATGACAGCTCCTTCCTGTTTCACCGCCTTTGTTTGTCTTACTTTTACGGTGCTTTTTTTATTATTATTTTATTATCAAGCGAGCTTAGACTTATTTTTAATAAGTGATCTTCCATTATTACAGCGCTCCATCAACCCTTCAAGCACCACAGCACATTTCTTGGCAGTTTCTAAAAATGTCAATAAAACTTTTCAAACGCTCTCCCGGCGGCGTTCAGGCCACGTTGAGATGCCTTGTCTAAACTATATCTACCGTTCTCATACTACATATTGACCCAAGGCCAGGTCTCTGCTCTGATTCTGTGTCCCAGGTAAACAAATTTATATGTGCTCATATGAAATGAATGGAGTATCGATCATATAGCTCTACCAACTTTAAAGCGAGGGTCGTAAAATACGTGGGAACTTTGCAGTTACCTTTTCGTAGTAGCGTAGTAGAGGTCCGTTTAAAGTTACCAAGAAAATGACATCATTCGTCGCATTTGCTACTTTATTGTAAACTATTCTTAAATGATGACATAGATAAAAATATAATTCTGAAAACCATTTTTTTATTAAATATGCTCAATGGCAAACATTTTTTATAAATAGATCATTATTACTTCATAACACATAGACAAAAAAAATTTTTTTTCATCAAAAATTTTACATTTTCGAGTGTACACATAATTTTACAAAAAATTTGTTTTTTCGAAAAACCAGTTTTCTACAGAGCGCGTCTTTTTTATCGAATTATCACGTAAACATTTTACAGAAAACAAGTAGTCGTTTTAATTTCCACAGAGTGAATGCAAAACATCACGGTTTATTACCTACACATATTTCATTTAATCGATTTAACTTAGACATATTGACTTCAAACTCGCAATCAGTAAGTCCGATTGCAATACATTATATTTTGCTATTCTAATGAGAGAGGGAATAAAATATAGTTTGCTCTTACCACTAAAGAGCTGTTCCAAAATTTAGTCATTTCTATCTACTACTAAGTTACGTTTCGTTTACGTAATAACAATAACCTAGTTATCAACACGTAACAAGGAAGGTTCCGGAATAGTAATTACTACATAATAACTAATAACTATTCCCCATTTTGGTGAATGCTCGGTAGACGCATCGTTTCCATTACGTAACGGTCGTTAGTTGCGGTAAGCTTTAAAGTTCCACTGATGGTAGCTACTACGTAGAGACTACTAAATGTGCTTTGGGTACTAGTACTACAAGTTTTACTGTAAACTAAAGAAAATACTTGGCTACACGCACAATACTTTAATGAACACCACTGTACGCGTCTAAATTGTATTAGTCTGCAAGCATCATGGATAATACCAATTTAGAATACCAAACAAAAAATGGTTAATGACCAAAAAATGGTTAAAATAAATAGGTTTTTGAAGTGAATGAGCCGCTTTTTAAAAAGTCGTTTATTGTAGAGATGGACAATATGACTCTTTTCAAGGAATCGTATTGTATTGACTCAAAAGATTCGTACCAAAAGATTCGTATGTTTCGTACCACTACTTTGTCTTCCGTGCTATACGAAGAATCAGCAAATACAGTACAAATCGTATCGAAGAACGATACGATTTGTCACCACCACGGTCATACTGTATTATTTCGATACGGTAATATAATTAGTACAATACAATAACACGAGACAAAATCGGAATTAGTAAACTTCGACTCGCACTGCCTCCCTCGAATCTGAGTCATTTCTATCTAGGTATCGTACTATGCTAGTACGAATACGAAATTCTACCGGTGCCAAAGATTCGTACCATACGATTCATCGAAAAAAGTCGTATCTACTGAGAAAATTCGTTCTATTAAAGTACCTTGCCAAAACGATCCTAATTAATATTATTAAAAAAATTGTAACCATTATTGCAAATCTAATATTTACAACGTATCGAAATACTGAGGTTAATTAAAATCATTTTCATAAAACAGTTTTATTATTACCATCGGTACCCCAGCTACCACAAATAACACATCTTATTGGAGTATCCGTATTAAAAAAAAAAACAAATTGCTGCTGGTGTATTGCTATCATAATAATCCTTTTTACCCATCTAACAATCGTTATTACAGCGGCATATTAAAATACTCCCTAATTACCGTCATTAGCCGCCTCACTAATAGTAATAAGGTGTACTATTCACTTCTAAGGGTGCATTTATGTTGGAGCTGTGATAAACGATAAGAGCGGCGATTCCCGCAACGATTAAAAATACTTTCATATAAATGGTTTGATTTTCCTCGCTTCGTTAGTAACGCCGCTCTTATCGTTTATCACAGCTTCAACATAAATGCACCCTTAATGCGCACCGAATCAGCATTGGGTTTTTAGTAGAATTAGCATTATTGAAGTGTTTTGTTTTCACTGTTTTCTGGTTTTCTGGGAAATGTTTACTATCGGAAAATATTCAGTACTAATCGTCTAGTTGTGTAGTTGTGTTAGATTGCATTGATGCATGATGTGATTAATTTGTGTACGTGAAAGTGAAAAACATCATCATTTCAGCTTGGGATTTGGGAATGTTTCTAACCATCATTTAAGACAGATTTAAGTATGTATTATTTTTTGAATTGCTGTAGGTATTTGTTCTTATGGAAGTTTATTTATGTTTTTCTTTAAAGTGAATATTTATATTTTCAACAATAAATACTGTTAATAGCAGTGGCGGCTGGTGGATTTAGGTTATACAATATCTCAATATTGGAGCATGGAACCTAAGCAATATTTTAATGCACGACCATCAGTACTGATTGAAGAAGTTCTGCAGAAAAAAAATTGAGAAAAAATTTGAGAAAAAAAAGTTACAAAAATGCGCTACCACCGCAGATTATTTCTAGACCATTAGTAAAATCTTCCCAAACTATTTTTTTTTCGTAATCAGAAGGAAAATTTATCACCCGTTTTTTTGTTTTCGTAAATTTTGTTTTTTTGTAAAGTTATGACTCTTTGAAATTTAAGTTCTCCATGGTGCTAAATTTCAAAATGTCATAACTTTACAAAAAAACAAAATTTTCGAAAACCAAAAAAAAACGGAGTGATAAATTTTCCTTCTGATTACGAAAAAAAAAATAGTTTGCAAAGATTTTACTAATGTTCTAGAAGGTATATGGGGAGGCTGCGCATTTTTGTAACTTTTCTTTCTAAAATTTTTTTTTCAATTTTTTTTCTGCAAAACTTCTTCAATCAGTACTGATAGTCGTGCCTTCAAATATTACTCGAGTTCCATGCTCCAATACTGAGATATGGTACAACCTAAATCCACCAGCCGCCACTGGTTTATAGTACCTATTTGTATTTCTCACAAAAACTATTCTTTTCCAAAATCAGCTTCTAATACATTCCAAAAATTCCACTATTTCATTTGAGAGCTCTTATTGTGAAATAAAATCAAAAAGAAAAAGTAAGGTGTCTGCTGTATATTATACATTTTCTAGTGAAAATTATGGTGATTTCCAGTGTCAGAAAAAATGATTCTTTGTAACTTTTTTTTACAGTAATTATTATTGAAGATTTTTTTCTTACAATTTGCATATCATTTATTTGTGTGATTATTTCCAGTTGCCATCGTTGGAATACTTCAAAGGCAGTTGGAAATGAAAAGAAAAAACTATTCTCCGTATCATGTATGACAATATATGTTTCTTTCAAAGTATGTAAAAGAATTCTGAATCTCAATAATGAACTGTATTTTTAGACATGTTTATTAACTTAATCATCATCACATTTTTACCTTGAAATGTACTCAACTGTTGTTTGAAGTATTAAATCTACAGGGGTCCCTGGATTGACTGCAATATAGGTGTGAATGACAAATATTTTTGAGTCGAAATATGTTTGGGGATGCTGACCTATTTTTTTAGAAAGTAATTTGTGATTTATTTTGATTTTTGAAGAATCAAGTAGACCTCGATAGGATCCAAAAATGTATTTTCTGTGTAGGTAACGTGCCTTTTTCTTAAGAGATATCGAAAAATTTTACTTGAAGAAGTCCTTTGAAATTTAAAATTATGATAGTATAACAAATTTCAAATCAGCAGGCCTACTTTGATCTTTTTCCCTTTCTATGTAGACAAAGTACCTTCGTAAGAGATAATGAAAAACTATCTTTATTCAAGAGAGTTGTTCAGAATTAACTTTGTGCTAAATTTTTATCAAATAGGCTATATCTTACGAAAAGGTACTCTATGCCCACGGTTCATAAATAAAACGGTTGTCGCATTTAATAAAATTATGGTGGGGGAAACATCAATGAGGTCACAAAGGGCATTTTCGCTTGATTTCTGCTTTGTTTGGACTTTTTACTTGTTTCACCAAGATATAAGATAAGCGACTATTACATTTTAATGATGGAGGGAGCCCTTTGTGACGTTTCGCGATCTGATAGGCTAGAGCGTGAATGCGGTAACCGTTTAGTTTATAAACCGTGCTTTATGCCTACACCAAAAAAGGATCAAAATTAAAGTAGGCTTGTTGAAATTTGTCATACTGTCACAATTTTAAAATCTAAGCGACTTCTTCAAGTATAACATTTATATCGATATCACTTAAGGAAAAGGCACTTTAATACACAGAAAATAAATTTCTTGTCCTGGCGTGACCCACTTGTCCTTTAAAAAAAAAAAGTTACAAATTATTTTTTAACAAAGCAGCCTGCAAGCCAAACATCAAATTTCAAGTCGAACATTTTTTGTCAATACGGTGACACCCTGTACATATGTACTAACTATTCTTGCTACGATAAATAGAGTATATTAATAAAGATTATTAAAGTCGCTAATAGCCATTATTTAATAACTAGTAACTGCAGTTAGGTGCCTGCTTCAGTTAAATCAATTAAAGTATCTAGTAACAATTAAGTACTGTAATGTTATCAGTTCCCTGGTGGAAATAGTTTCTGCCAATAATCTAATTTAGTCTTGCAGTGTTCTGAAAAACAATTCCAGAAGAATGAGTAAGTCTAAAAAAATTCTGAAACATTCTGAAAAAGTATGAAAAGATCTATGTAAAACTTACTAATCATTTTAAAGACTGCATTTTTACAAGTTTTTGGACTCTTCTAGAATACTTTTTCAGAATTAATCAGATCTTTCATGAAAATTTAGCTAAAGTAAAAGTAAGACTTTTTCAGAGTTAATCAGTAAAATTTAAAACATTTCAGATTTTCGAAAAATTATTTACTGTAGGTTTTATCATATTTATTACTTCTCGTAAGGAATATAAAAACTTGATAGGAGGAGGGTTATTAGTAAAAAAAATATTAATGTTTATATTCTATACATTTTTAAATTTTATTTACAGATTTTTTTTAATAATTAATTATATACGGTTAAAATATACGAACTGTTTTTATTAAATAATTACAAGGCGATAATTATTATTATTATAATATATATAATAGAAAGAAATACTTACAAATAAATATATAATACAAAATATTTCAAAAACATTTAGGAAATACTTAATATAATAGATATAATTCAAATTATTTCAAAAACATTTAAGGAATACACTTAATAAAATGTTATATAATACAAGTGATTTTAAGAAATATTAACGAAATACTTTTAAGATAAATATAATATAAACTATTTCGAAAATATTTAATTAATACTAATAATAAATATATATAGTACAAAATATTTCAAAAACATTTAAGAAATACACGTAATAAAACATACAATATTAATACACAATTTATTCTAAAACCATAAGTCTATCGCGTCTAGCACAGACTACACAGAGGTTCTCTGTGGCGTCTAATCAGTCATAATCAGGGGTTCTGATTGGCCATCCTAAATCGAATGATGCATTGTTGCGCATGCCATCACCCCACTTTCAATTTCACTTCTACGTTCCACGTATGATGCCAACTTTATCTATGATGACAACAGCTAATGTAGAAGAGGTGTTCGTGTTTGTGTTCGTTTATAAAATAATAGTGTAGTGTTGATTGTTAGGATTATATCGATATAAACAAAAGCACGTATGTCCAATCGAAAATATTGTAAAAAGTACAGATATATCCGGAGTTATGTGAACATTAATAATAATGCATGCCCACTTGTTTTACCAGCAACGGCTTTGGCGGTGCAAGATTTGGAATTTTTGGAAATGAAATGAATGCTGCTACTAATGATAGAAATCAAGAATGCTCTGTGCATCATGATCCAAACGATCCAACTTTATCTGAAATACTTTGTATTATATATATTATAATAATAATAATGATCGTCTTGTAATTATTTAATAAAAACAGTTTGTATATTTTAACCGTATATAATTAATTATTAAAAAAAATCTGTAAATAAAATTTAAAAAATGTATAGAATATAAACATTAATATTTTTTTACTAATAACCCTCCTTCTATCAAGTTTTTATATTCCTTACGAGAAGTAATAAATATGATAAAACCTACAGTAAATAATTTTTCGAAAATCTGAAATGTTTTAAATTTTACTGATTAACTCTGAAAAAGTCTTACTTTTACTTTAGCTAAATTTTCATGAAAGATCTGATTAATTCTGAAAAAAGTATTCTAGAAGAGTCCAAAAACTTGTAAAAATGCAGTCTTTAAAATGATTAGTAAGTTTTACATAGATCTTTTCATACTTTTTTCAGAATGTTTCAGAATTTTTTTAGACTTACTCATTCTTCTGGAATTGTTTTTCAGAACACTGCAAGACTAAATTAGATTATTGGCAGAAACTATTTCCACCAGGGTTATCACAAATATTGTAGTGCTTACAAGAGAGTTTGTTACCCCAGTAATTTTTTTAATAAACATGCTATTAAAGGAGTCTAACGATTATAGCAAAATTCACAAGTAATAGGAGTACAAACGTCATTGTAGGAAATGCTTATTTTTTTTAGTAACCATTATTAGAGCTTTTTAGGAAAATGACTTTAATAATTGTAGCAAATGACATTGGCTGTCCCCTATTTAACTGAAGTTTTATGCAATAGTAATTCAATTTTTAATAACGTCTAATAGATTTTTCTCTCAGTGCATTAATACGAATCATACAAATACGATACGATACATCTCTATTGGGTAGCAAGGCAAAGACAGGACAAGACTGAACTACTGCATATATGTATGTACATTGACATTTATAATGTTTTCTAATCAAACAAAGCTGCTATGGCAGAATTTATAATACATATAAACATTTATGATCCTAGGAATATAACTAATACTAATTATTTAATTTGTTGTTTTACAAGATATGATTACTAAGCTACTATTTGCTTATGTAAACAAATAAAGTTATTGTAGGACTAAAAAATTGTTATTTACTTAACTAAATATCTTGTTCAAAATAACAATAAAAATTGTATGGTGAAAAAATTTTTTTGACTATTCTTTTCTGATTTATTTAACTATTAAACTAGATAGGTGCGATTTCATATGCTCTTTTTGGTCAATTTATCCTATCATTTCCGTTGGGTTTAGGATTTTACATCATGTTGCGCTAACATAATAGGATTATGTACCTTGTGAATTTGATTTGAAATCATTTTACTTCTAAACTGAATTAAATAAGTTTCATTAGAATCATCAACTATGAATAGGCTCATTTAACAAAAATTTTTTATTGCATTATTTGAAAGTTTGTTTCAAATAGTAAAATTGCAAAAAATTAGATTTTCTCTCTTCAACTTCTGCCTCAAATTAATAGTTGAATGTCGCGCGCACCGAAATGAGGCGTAGCCAAGCGTGACGTCACACCAGTCGACTCTTGACCTACGCGCCAACCGGCTGCTGGAGGATAAGCACAGTACGTGTTCTGCAGCCGTGGCAAACCAGTTGTGTGTTGTTTATTGCATTGTGTGATCTAAGAATCGGCCTGAATATGAATAATGATAAAAAAGGACGCTACAAGTACTGCATCGTTCCTAAATGCCAGAATACTTCGGTGACTGCACCAGACAAACTTTTTATTTCACTGCCAAGTAACTTAAAATTACGAAAATTATGGCAACGCGCTATGCGAAGGACCGACTTTGTATCTGCCAAGGGGACACATTTCTGTTGCGAAGATCATTTTAATGTAAGTATGATAATGATAAACAAAAAATTGATAGTTTACTTTAAATACTACGTTAATTTTTAGGTTGAAAAGGACTTAGAAAATTACATGTATATCAAAACTATGAAAACAGGAAAAATTGTATTGAAACCGGGCATAATTCCGCATATATTTGAATGCCAGATTGATAGACTGACGGCCCATACCTCTAAAGCTCGACCGTTTGCCCAAAAAAGGGAAAAAGAAGTTGTGTTAAATACTTGTAACGAAGAGATCGCTGAAAACCAATGCATGTATGATGAAGCAAGTACGCAGGAAAATACGTTTGATGTTAGTACTCAAGTTAATATACAGGTTTTTCGAAGATCAAAAGCTACACAGACTATAAATATTATATCCCGCCGAAAAAGAAATCCTTCTAGAGAAGTAAAAAAAATACACAGAATATTAAAAAAGTGCGACCAAATTCCCCTGAGAACGAGAAAGTTTCATCAAGTACATCAGACATGACTTTTGTAAATACATCAGATTCTAGTTTGTCTGGAATATTTGTACAAAACTGGAATTCAAGAAACAATATTGAGCAAAGAGCTATATACGTCATAGAGAAAAATCCGACATTATACCTTGGAATACCAAAGGAGTTTTTATTTATTATAGAACTTTTGTCCGAAAAATGCCAGTTACCCAGAATTGATATATACGTCACTTTGAAGAAAATTAAATTAAATTTGCCTTATGAAATTTTGGTGGACGATTTTTGTTTAGCTGCTGCTTCTATATGTAATGTCATTAAAAGAGCACTTCCAAAATTAACAGTTTGTGTAAAACCATTCATTCAATGGAAAACTATTGAGGAGATTAGGGAAAATTTACCTATACCTTTTAGACATCGTTATAAGAATTGTGAAACAGTGCATAATTGATTGCTTTGAGACATCGATTCAAAAACCAAGTGATCCAGTTCTCCAGTCGTTTTCATGGTCCGCTTATAAAGGCTGTAATACTATGAAATTTTTAATATGTTGCACACCTGATGGATTGATATCATTTATTTCTAAAGGATTTGATTGAAGGATAACAGACAAAATGATAGTCGAGGGGTCTGGATTTTTGGATTTGTTAAAGCCTGGGTTTCATGTAATGGCAGACCGGGGATTCAAACACCTCGAGGAACAACTTCAGGCCAGAGGAAACACATTAGTTAGGCCTCCCTCTGTATTATCGTCAAAGAAATGTACAAAAGAAGAAGTGAAAGAGGCAAAACGTATAGCCAGTTTGAGAATCCACGTGGAGCGCGTTATATCTAGAGTTCGAGAGTATGCCATTCTTAAGCCTCACGCCAGAATCCACTCAAAATTGATAAAGTATTTAAACTTAATAGTTTATATCGTTTGCGGGTTGATTAATATACAAAATTATTTGGTAAAGTAAAACATGTATTCTCATTTTTTGTTGTATAACAATGTAGTATTAAACTATTTTTACTAAATAAAGCCTTAAGCTTCCAGACATTACAATTGATTATAATTAATTTATTTTAATGATATCACAGTTGTGATTTAAAGCCTTATAATTTTAATTTCAGATCACATTTTAACATGTTTAAAAGACTTTAATTAATTTAATCTTTATTTGAAATCATTTCAAAATGTCCCTAAGTATGTAAATTCTAATTTAAGGCCAACTTCTGAGTTGTCTTGAATTCTTTCAGAATTTGATTTGTTCCAGTTTTACATAATGTAGTGTTGCTTTACATCAGATATTTTAAGATTGGAACCTATCATCAAACCAGTGGCGGCTCGTGATATTGTCCACAGAGGTGGCTTGAAATTTAAAAGGCAACTAAATTTCAGTATGATAACAATTTGCACACATCCCCACCACCCTTGAGGTAGTCAACGTTACATTTTTTTGTCGTGGGTTGATCGTCAGAGTAGCCCTACTATCCCACTTTAAATTATAACTTCTAATAAGAATCAAAATAGTTTTGAAAAAAAAAATGATAAATAAAAATGTTTTTCTACAAACAAAAAATTGTAATCATTATCACTGCAAGAGTGTAAAATTATTACTTTTAATAAAAAATTAAAATAATTTTGAAAAAAATATTTTCTAAAAAATAAATAACGTAAATAAATATTTCTTCTAAAATAAAAACTAACTATATTAATCTTTGGTGTAAAGTCTAATTATTTTTATAAATCAGTGGTAACCTGCGATTTTCAAAACTAGGAAAATGGTTGATTACTTCTTCATAAAATGAAAATAAATCATTTTTCTTCAACGACAAAAAACGTTTTTCTATTGAAATAAGCGATATATTTGACATGTGGTCTTGAACTATTGTGTTTCTAGTAAATCTTTTTTTGCGTTTGAGTGCTGAAAACGATCTTTCTCCAGAAGCTGAGGTTACCGGAATTGTTGGCACTAAAGATAAAAAGTTTGTACAGTTCCGAGAGACAGCTTTTTAAATTATTATTATATAGGTATAAAAGTAAGCATTTCTTGAGGCAATTTTGAATTTGCTAAAAGTTGCTGGTCAGAATACTACACACATAGTTCATTTCTTAACGAAATACGGTTAAAAAATGGATACTGGTCCATTAATTTGTCCATTAGACTGTTAAGAAATGATTTAGGAAACATTATGAAATTATTAGGTTTTACTAAATCGAAACATTGGAAAGTATTTAAATCGGAAAATCTAATTTCAATTTGAACTATAATGGTGTCCAAAATTTCTGTAAAAATAAGTTTGTAATGTATGTCTGTCCTGTCAAAGTTATATGTTGTCTTTCTTTTTTTTAACTGTGGTGCATCATCTAATTCTTCAATATTTTCTAAAAAAAACATTATATAAAGTATTGAAATATTTTCATTTAGATATAAGTGAATTAAGTATATTTTTTAGAATATGTTATATCAGTTAATTTATTCTGTAAAATTTGGAAAACATCAGTTTGCTCAAAAATCATTTTAAAAACCGTTAGAAAAAATATGAAGCTTTTTATCCAACAATAACGATTTTAATCCGTAAGCTGCTCTTAAAATCTGATCGTCATTTAAAATGTCTTTACTTTCCGAAATAAAATTAAAAACGTCAATAAGTTTTTTCCTGTATGTGTTAACAGTGAAAACAACTGTAGATGAAAAATTCCAACGAGTGGAAGCATTACTCGGAATTCTATGTTCCATAATTTTATTTAAAATATCAGATCTTTTACTAGATTTTGAAAAAAATGACGAAAAACAGTAATATTTGAAAAAAAATATTCTTCTTTAATTCCGTTACAGCCTTTACATAAAACCAAATTTAATCTGTGTATATAACAGTGAGTGAAGTAAGCTTGAGGAGCAATATCTTTTATTTTAGTTTGGAATCCATTAAGATGTCCTGACATAACCGCAGCGCCGTCATAGGTTTGTGCAACTAATTTATTTTTCAAATCAAATTTACCAAATTCGTCGATTAATAATTTAAAAAATAAACTGTTCGCGTTTCTTCCACTACTCACATAAAAAAAACAACAAATCTTTCAACAACTTCACCGTGCATTACACATCTAAAAATTACGGAAAGTTGATATTTACAAGTAATGTCCGTCGCAATTATGTAGTTCTTCATAAATTTCGCCTTTAATAATGAAGCTAACACTCTCAATTAGGTCATTTTGAATTGATTTAGACGTCCCGGAAAAACCGTGGCGTTATACAAAAAGTTCTCTAATTTTTATTGAAAAGAAATTTCTTAAGGAGATAAATATATAACGGCATCAATTAATCTCTTTAATATTTCCCTATTTTCACGGACTTTTTCATTAAAATTTTCTATTTCTCATTTATGCGCAGAATCTAAGAAATTTACAATATTTTGTTTACCCAACATTTCGAATTTAATGCAAGATGAAATATGCTCCTGAGATTTTTCATGCCTTTCTAAACCTCGCGACAAATTTTGCAAATTATTAAACCCGGCCCTGCCGTAAATTGAGGATTGATCATTAGTAAATAATAAACATTTCCAACAATATAATTTGTTTTTAACTGTTGATGCCGTTAACAACTCGATTTTTTGATAATTGCTATCACTAAACCCTCTGTTTTGTTTACCACTTGTGAAAACTAATGACGGCATTGATGGTGTAGGTCTGACCATTTTTTTAATTCTTACCTTTTGATCATAACTAAGAGAACTAAATCCATTTAACAACAAATAATCCACCACATCTGGACAATAAGACATGTCGTTGGGAATATTTTCAGCTAGAACGCTCATTATTCAACCACCTGTTAAATATTTTATGTACCTATGTTTATGTTTTCCCACGAAACCACAAATTGCCACTGTCCCTGTTCTATTTTATAACTGTTAATTCTCTTGTGAGAGAGGGAATCAACGCTCAACTGAAGTGTACATGCGCTAGAAAGAGATGGAGTGTTAGAGGCTTGCTGCCCTAACTAACAGATCCAGAATGTTTGCTGAGATACGCGCCATAAATTCAAGGTCACGAACAATGTATTGAAATGGGGGTTGACTGGTCGCTAGTCTCAGTTCATGCAAGCAAGCGTGAAAGCGCGATGAGAGGCCGGGAAATATGCATACGTGGAGTGGACTATTCGGACTACAATGTTACATGTTTGTGGAAAGGAAATGCAAAATTTTTTTCTACACTGAAAATTAATTAATGAATTATAAACAACATTGAGAATTGAGATATACCTAAGTAATTTCTACTTGTGAAAAATATTAGTTTGGAGATATTCTGCTTCTCCCAAAATTGTAGAGAAGGCTCAGTCTCCACTGTCTTCCCTGATCAGCCGCCACTGCATCAAACGCATTATTAATGAGCAGCTAGGAGTTTCTCTTTACACTTATTGAGAATACGAACAGTTATGTAGCTATACTCGGTCCGTTAATAGTAGACAGTAATTTGGCGGACTAGGGGTTTACTAGAATCTACAACCAATTTTTCAGGCACGGCAAAACCATATATACTTGAAAGTAACTACAAGTACTTCAAGATTATATGATTTTGCCATGCCTAAAAAATTTGTTGTAGACTCCAGTCTAATTGGCCAAATTACTATCACTATTAACGGATCGAGTTATAGTGATCTGGCATATACTCCTATCTCAAAAAGTTATAATT
This sequence comes from Rhamnusium bicolor, assembly GCA_029963845.1. Lineage (NCBI taxonomy): Eukaryota > Metazoa > Arthropoda > Insecta > Coleoptera > Cerambycidae > Rhamnusium > Rhamnusium bicolor. Next base: position 93,377 of record JANEYF010000984.1, read on the forward strand.
TTCCAAGAGAGGCAAGAAACGTTTGTGTCTTATTTCATGAGCCATTCAGGGAGGAACTTTAGTCATTACTGCAGTTTAGGTTTTAGGGATAGGGATAGTGAGAGTTTATATAAGCCTGTTTAGTAATTAACTAATTAATTAAATTAAAATTAAACACCACAGGTAATACAACCCCCTGTATCCCTGAAAGTACTTCAAGGTACCTTGTGCGGAAGAGGGCGACCATTTAGAGACAATGCACACACTCGATGACCGAGTATGCTAGGATTAATTTCTGGTTTAGAAAAAAATCCTAGCTCCTCGACCGGGGATCGAACCCGGGACACCAAGCCAATCCAATTAAATTCTTTTTATTTCCTATTGATACATTGCTAGGGAACTTAAATAAAATTGTAAGATAGGAGTATTTGCCAGATCACCGACGAACTAAAATTAAGCTATAAAATATGATTTGAACGAAACAACTACTCAGCGGGCAAATACCCCGACCTGCATTGGATTATACCTTCAAATCATGTTAGATCGGTAGCCAATATTATTTATCAATTCCTAACCAGACATAGACCGGTTTCGAACTTATTAGTTCTGCTCAGTATGCCATAAGTTATGGAACAGACAAATGATAGTGGCCAACCTGCTAGTCATATACTGACTAAGGTAAATTGAGTAGTGGTGAGATGTATGTGAAACTTTTCATATGGTCCAAATGCTACTATCCGACCGACATCATAGATGTCTCTGTGGCGGATAGCGACTTGCGAAGCGAGTACCTGTTCCATAACCTATGGCATACTGAGGAGAATTAATAAGTTCGAAACCGGTCTATGTCTGGTTAGGAATTGATAAATGATATTGGCTACCGATCTATCATGATTTGAAAGTATAATCCAATGCAGGTCGGGGTATTTGCCCGCTGAGTAGTTGTTTCGTTCAAATCATATTTAATAACAGTAGTTTAGTCCACCTGGGCTAGAGGTCGCCGCCCTCGATACTTGCTTCGCAAATCGCTATCCGCCACAGAGACATCTATGATGTCGGTGGGAGAGTAGCATTTGGACCATATGAGAAGTTTCACATACCTCTCACCACTACTCAATTTACCTTAGTCAGTATATGACTAGCAGGTTGGCCACTATCATTTTTCTGTTCCATAATCTATGGCATACTGAAGAGAACTAATAAGTTCGAATCCGGTCTATGTCTGGTTAGGAATTGACAAATGATATTGGCTACCGATCTATCATGATTTGAAGGTATAATCCAATGCAGGTCGGGGTATTTGCCCTAGTTGTTTCGTTCAAATCATATTTAATAACAGTAGTTTAGTCCATCTGGGCTAGAGGTCGCCGCTCTCGGTACTTGCTTCGCAAGTCGCTATCCGCCACAGAGACATCTATGATGTCGGTCGGATAGTAGCATTTGGACCATATGAGAAGTTTCACATACCTCACACCACTACTAAAATTAAGCTCTTCTAATAATTTATTCTACTCAAAATTCTTAATTAGTTGGAGTAGAACGTAACTAATGATAAAGGTCAGTTCCCATATTCGGTGTACTAATTGTGCTACTAGCATTATGCATAAATTCTGTACAAAAATGGCTCATTTTATCTAGAGGTTACCCAGTTGAATACAATATTTCATACTCCAAGACTGTGTAAATACGGTTTTCCTAGTTTTCGAATGCTAGAAGAGAAATGGAAGATACTGATTTTACACAGAATGTACCTATATTGTCTATATTACCGACTCATAATTTTTCTCATCATTTGTTAGTATGTTTTAAACAAGTCTTCAACTACAATCCATACAGAAAAGGAGATAGTCTAGTGCTTTTGACCTTTTAAGTAACTTGTCCGTTAATGGGAATCAACAGGAACTGAATATTCAGTATGCTTCACATTCGTTACTCTTGTTTACTACAGCATGTTGAAAAATAAAACAAATCAAACAAATCTAACTTGTAACAAAGCGAATAGAAATTACAATCACTGTAGCTTATTATTTTAGTTAGCGTCATTAAGCTTACCTATAAGATAATGGCTCGAAAAAAAAAATACTTATACGTGGCAAAAGCTACTCAGATAGAAGGGAAATTATTTGAGATGGCTCGTATTGTCAGTATTCAGTTATATTTCAGAAAACTGTATTGATGAAAATGACATTTTTCACTACACGCAATCAGGAGTCCGCGCAGAAAAAGTTAAATATTAAAATTAAAAAAGTTCGTAATATTATGAATCACTTACTTGGAGGAAATGTAGATTCACATTCACTTTTCATTATTTTAAACCGTTTCTACAGTAAAAAGTGGTCTCACCAACGTTTAAATTTTTGACATGCTTCACATATACGTACATATTGTCAAGGCATCTCTCACTGAAGTATAATTAAAGTAGGTGCGTCTAGATAACTTATCTATATCTATGTTGTAACATTAATTTACATTCATAGTTTAAAAATATTTATTTATTTATTTATTTACACCATTCAACGGGAAACCATTTTCAGAATGGGAATTACAAAAATATAATATAAAATAATATTTTAAAAAGACAGAAGTAAAAAAAAAACAATATTACATAGAGCATTAAGAATATAACTTTAAACTTAATTTTAAAATGTATGCACACATATGTATATGCATGCATACATTTAAGCAATCGCGAGTACTGGACAACGTTTCATTTATACATATTATCATTTTATTTGTACAGATACTATAAATACATTGCTGTAATATAGCAGTACACGAGCAGGTCGTAACTAATTTGTACACGCGCAAAGATCCAAACAACAAACTATATTATAAAACAGTGAATTGAATAACGTACCCATTTGTTTTTAGTGTAATTTAATTTTTTGCCATATTTTATATCGTTTCCTTTGACTTTTCTTTTGCATTGATTCATACTCAGGAATCTTTTTTCTGTTCTATGCTCAGGAATGCTGAATGTTTAAACTCGTATGATCTCTGAGTTAGTGCCCGTGCGAAATCCACGAATGCAAATCTTTCCGACACTTTTTTAAGATAATTACCCGAAATTTTTTTGTTTACGTGATTGAATTATGGGCAATCTATTAGCGCAGTCTGCCTACGGATTTGGACCCTTAAGTGAAGATACAGTAAACAAAAATATGCAAAAAAATCGGAAATTTTCCGTAGAATTCAATAAACCAAAATACAAATAACTGGCACCTCGGGGGCCCATAGTAAATTGGGCCCAAAGTTGGCCAAAAACGGTTTTTTCCATTTTACTCTGTCATGGTGCCATAAAATGAAAAAAAGTTTTATACAAAAGTTGTAGAACTATTAAATACGGATTGATCTGTGGAAATCCGATGTCAAAAAAATTCAAAAATAAATTATTTATTTGAAAAAAAACCATTAAAAATCGCGTTTTTTTTGAAACGCTCATATCTTCGTGAAAACAAATTATTCTTTCACGAAACTTGGTAAAAGTGTAGCTCCCTACTAACTAAAAAAGATCGTTTTCAAAAAATTTAAAAATATTATAAACATTTTGCAAAAAATTGATTTTTTTCGAAAAAATCACGTTTTTTTAAAATCTCGATAGCTCATACACGCTTTCATATTTCTAGTCAATTTTGAGCTAATTTGCTTGAAATGTTGTACTAACATGGTTATTTATTGCGCGCTTTTTTGAATTGATCGGTAATATGCGAAAAATCGGTTGAAAAATCGTTTTTTTTTTTAACAACAAAAAAATGGATTTTTTCAAGAAAAGGCAGCAGCGGCTCAACATGCCTACCGCTCCTATTTGCAGTTGCAAACGTGGCTCGGAACTTCGCTAGAGCCAGAACAATGGGGTTGCAATTTGAAATTTTGTACGCATTTGACCTCATAAAATGGGGTTAGGATAAATCTGGCAGTTTGACATTTGAAATATCTAATTTAGTTACAATAATGTCAATGTCAATTAGAAGAAATTATTAAAATATATGACATGAATTATTATTGACAGTATCAAAGGACGCTGATAATTAATTATTAAAAATTTTTTATGAAATAATTCAAGGTACGTTTTTAAAATTTAATTGATGTAGTGAAGAATTAAACAGAATGATTTTTTTAGATCAGGATGATATATACTGGTATAAGAAAGTTATGTGCTGGCCACATCAGATATTTTTATTAAAACTTTTTTACGGACCCGAATTCTATCATATTATTTTCACTCTAATGAATTTGAGATATGCCAGGATTATATCCTTTCTTTTTGGTATATGTGCATCGATAAATCGATCGATCCAAAACTTATCAGTCTACTATCAGAATGTAAGAGGACTAAACAGTAAAACGCATATTCTTTTTTAATGTGTCTGCTATCTGCAAATACGATAAGTTAACTTTTATTGAAACCTGGCTTGACAGTAATGTAAATAACTCGGAATTATTCAACTCCAGATTTTCAGTATTCAGATCAGATAGAGATTTTCTTAGAACCGGGAACTCTAAAGGTGGAGGGGCACTTATAGCTATATAGCACTAAGACTGCGTTTCTATCTTTTCAAAACCTCTGACAAATTCTTTTTAATTTAGAGATCAACTCTGCAATGTTTCCATAATCATTTGGAAAATGTCTAAAATTGTACCAGTTTTTAAAAAAGGTGACCAGGCTAATATAGAAAACTATAGACCAATTACTATAGTAAACAAATTTTCAAAAGTGTTTGAAATTTTGTTACATGAATACATGTATTGTATGCATAATCGCTTTAGCAAATTTCAATATGGGTTTATTAAAGGAAGATCTACTGTCACAAATCTCTTTTGTATCACATAATTTTTAGCTGAACCTATTGATTCTGGACTTCAGACTGATGTTTTATACACAGATTTCTCTAAAGCTTTTGACAGACTGAACCATGACATTCTCATTATGAAACTCCATGCTCATGGATTCTCACTGAATCTCCTGACTTCTTTAAATCATATCTTACTAATCGGAGGCAATATGTAGAATGTTCTGAGCACCAGTCTGTCCAGATTTCAGCAATATCGGGTGTTCCACAGGGTTTCAATCTGGGTCCCATTCTTTTAACATCTTTATTAATTACAGTGTTTGTGATTTGAAGGTAAACTGCCTATTGTATGCAGACGATATGAAAATCTATTATAATATCAGAAGCATCGATGACTGTAAAAAGTTACAAGATGATTTAATAATTATAAATGATTGGTGCATTGCAAATAAACTACCCTTAAATGTAGCAAAGTGTAGTAATGTAATGACCTTTTCCAATAAAACAGAACCAATTATTTTTGATTACTTGTTAAATAATTCTATTCTAAATAGACCCGAAACATTTCGAGATCTGGGTGTAACGTTTGACAAAAAACTTTCATTTGTGGATCATATGAACAAACCTCTGCTTGTTTTAGAGACTTTGGTTTCATTATTAGAAACTCTGCCGACTTCAACAATACCTGTGCGTTAAAATTGCTTTTTTCTACATTTTTGAGATTGCGAATCGAATATGCCTCCATTATATGATATTCATATTCAAAATTTAGAGAGAGTCAAAAGAAAATTTTTGAAATACTGTTGTTTTAAAGAAGATGGGATCTATCCTCCAATTGGTTTTTCTCACTCTACCATGCTTGGCAGACATTCTATTGAAAGGCTACGGGATAGACGTGAAAAAACACCAGTAATCTTTTTGCACAAAATATTACATAATGCGGTAGATTGTCCACAGATCGTTACAATGTTGAATTTTCATGTGCCAAGATTATCCGCTAGTGAACATCCAACTTTTCACTTAAGCACAGCTAGAATAAATATAAAAAAGTTCTCCACACTGCATCAAATGTGTACTGCATATAATGACGTACGGGACTCCCTTGATATTTTTCACTGCAATGTAGCCTCAATAAAAAAAAAAATGAAAACTCTTAAAGTATGAAATTTCTATTATTTCTAACTATGTACTATCTTAGTCGTAGGTATATTATATTCTTGATTGTTTAATTCCTCTGTATCTCAAGTATTATCACGTATTATCATATGTTCCCATTCTGTAATTGGATTCAATCTGTTGAATGGTTCTATTAATAATAAATAAATAAATAAATAAATAAATAAATAAATAAATAAATAAATAAATAAATAAATAAATAAATAAATAAATAAATAAATAAATAAATAAATAAATAAATAAATAAACAAACAAACAAACAAACAAACAAACAAACAAACAAACAAACAAACAAACAAACAAACAAACAAACAAACAAACAAACAAACAAACAAAGAAACAAATAAATAAATAAATAAATAAATAAATAAATAAATAAATAAATAAATAAATATATAAATAAATAAATAAATAAATAAATAAATAAATAAATAAATAAATAAATAAATAAATAAATACCTCAATTCATATAAAAAATAAATAAATAAATTTTAAAATATATGCTCGATTCATTTAGAAACACATTTTTTTTTTTTTTCGAACTAATAGCTTTTGAATAAAAAAATAAAGTAGTCTCGATCCACACGGTTATTTGGGAAATTGCATTATTTAATAAATCGGAAAATGTCTAGTAGGCTAAAAAATATGATGTCTAACTTGAGCCCAGAACGAATAAAGATTATTTGACAGCAGCCTATTAGGCATATTCCATTTTATTAAATAATGCAATTTTCCATGTGGATCGAGATTATTTTATTTTTTATTCAAAAACTGTCAGTTCGATGAAAAAATAAAAGAAAAATGAGTTTTTACATGAATCAACAAGCTTTTAAGGTATGTTTATATACCTATGGTAAAATTTGGATCCAAAAGTTCGAATAAAATAAAATGGGGGTTGCTGATATCACCCATTTTGATTGATTGAAAAAATATACTTTAGAAACGTTTCTATTAGTATAAAATCATACCAAAAATTTAATTTTTTGCTTCTCCAAATTTGAGAAAATAAACCTAATTTTAGCCTCCATCTTTGGAGGGGTGTAACTCTTTAAAGAAGCATTTCCGGACATACCACCATAGGAAACTTTTTCCGTATTTTGCGGTCGTAAATCTAGATTTTAAGTTTGTCCAGTTAATCGTGAAGCACCTTATAGAATAATGTACATATAATGCAACGTTGTCAGATTAACAGAAAAATGTCGGAATATTTTTTATATTGAACATTTTGTCTGTGTTAATTTCGATGAAAAGAAAACATTTTGAGGGAAGCCTGCCCCCCGAAATCCGCCAGTGCACACGGCCAGTCCGCCATCACCATTAATTTTTTTCAATTTTAAATACACTATAAACGCTGGAAACCATACTGAAAGTAGAGTCGTATTATTATGTTATAAATTGTGTGTAGTGCTCGTCTTCCGAATATTAAAATATGTATCTGCTAATTACGAGTAATACTACATTTACTTATGACAAATTATTTACAACTTCGAAATGATAAATAAGTACTGCACATTTGCGAACTCAATTTGTTAGCGCATGATTAATCATAATGTAGATTTTTTATTAGATTAATTTTATTTATCAATGCGAATGTAAATAAGAATAAAAAGCTTTTATTTTTTGTTTTCCTTCAATTCTGATCTCTCGATTTTTTACTTTGCTTTTTTTTTGCAGATTTCCTTGTTTTCGTTTCTTTATTAACAATTTATTAGTAACAATATGGTATACATATATAATCGAACATTATTATTATTAATTAAGATAAGTATTCTTTAGAAGAAAGAGCAAAAATAATATTTTTTATGGAATTATACATAGAATATACAAACTGTCAATTTGTTTAGATAATTTAGATAAACATGTATTCGATAGTTCAAAACACAGTGGTTCAAAACAAAAAAACGAATGTGGCGTCAGAATCGAGGTTCTTCCACAGCATGTGAGGTTCTTCTGCAAGTGCGTGTACAGTCTGTGAATTTCCGAAAAAAAAAATAACACTGACCGTGACTAAGCAGACAAATTATTTGAAATGTGATCCTAATAATTGAATTGTTCACGACAGCTACATAATGTATTCATTTCTAAACTTCCTATATTTAAATAATAATACTTACAGTAACTTAGTTTCCATTAGAAAAATAACTGAATGGTAGGTATCCATCAGTGGCGTAGCCACGTGGGGATGTAGGAGATATATCGCACCAAGGGTCAAAGGCACTGAAAATTTTTGTAAGAGATTTAACTAAAAAAATGCTCAAGCAGAAAAATATAGAACTCTTGAACATTTTGGGGTCATGAATTTACATTATTTCCTATTACTAATCAAAATTCAAATCTCTGAAATTTTGTCGTTTTTTTTAAGTATTCATTTGATTTTTTTTCTTTTAAAAATAAAAAAAGTCATGGTTCCTGTGTCTTCTCAGAAGTATACGATTACTTATGGGCCACCCCTATAGGTCGCATGCACGTGACGACATAGTTCTGACTGGGAGAAAAAAAAAGCGATATCTGTTCAGGTTTTATGGTGATTGATTTACATTTTTCGATAAAATTATTATATTTGTTATTTTTCATAATATCTGTGTTTTTATGGTCTTATATTAATACAAATACAAAATGGGGAACTCAAAATATTTACATCTTTGTGTTGTATAATTTACATATGGAGATATTACTAATTTATTATAATAAATGGCATTGTAACAATTAGAAATCTCTGAAACTGAGACTGATAAATTAATCTTATTCTTACCTTTGCAACAAGTTTTTCTCACGGGAAATTTCTTTACAAAGGACTTTCTTCACCCTGCCACAAAACACACAAAGACTTTTGAATGCCACTCCTCCTCAGGCACTACGCCCAAAAACTAAATAATTGACAATATTCTCATGTGTAATATTTGAAAACGCGTCAATATTTGTAGTGAGTGAAATCTTCTTTTTCAAAGTATAAAAAGCATCGAAACCAATGGAATCATTCCATATTATAACCTGTACATCACGAGACAATTCCGTAAAATACAGACTCATCTCTATCTTGGGTACACAAAATTAACGAAATAAAACAGTAATAATTGTTTTAGATGTTAAATAACCAACATTAGTTTTTTAAAACTTGCAAAATATACTTAAAACAACACATTCTGTTAGCAGATCACACTATTTGTTTTCTTTCAGTCTCAAAATCTGTGATGTAAACACACGCGACCTATGCTGTTGCCATAGTTACCTGAATTTACTGGTCGGCTTTTAAAATCTTGTGGACTACAAATAAAGTAGTAGCTGCGTGGCTTTGTGCAATGGTGCATTTTACTTGATCGATATTTTTCGCAAATATTTTTAGTTTTAATTACTGAGAGTTCTGAAGTAGTGAATGTAATCAATCAGGATTTATTAAAATGTAATCAAAATTGCCTAAAACAAAAAACCACGGCGCCTGGATTTTGTTTAAACAAAATTTTTGTTAAATAATGTTAATCTTTTTACCAACGTCGGTGTTGTTATAGGCTATTAACCAAATTAATTTGAGTTTGTTAAGATCCTTAATACCGCACTAGTGCTGTTATGAATCCTTAACCTCACTGTTTTTTTTCTGAAACAAAAGAATGACAAGTTGAAGCAGAGTTTATTTATTTGAGCAGTAATAACAACGACATTTATTTTTTATATAAATTACTATAGAAGCTGAAAACAATTATATTTATTTTGAATTTTATGTAAAATTTTCTGATATTTGTACTTTTAGTTTATCTTGCACATAATAATAAAATGGAAACTTATTATTTTCACAGACGAAGATAAAATATTGAAACATTACACGTTTGATTATGGATTAACGAACTCGTTTCGTTAAAGATGCCATAATCAAACTTGTATCATTAATAACTATAAAAACACTGTTGACACTATTTCTTTTTTAAATCATAATCTTTAATAATTACACTATATTTTTTTTTCATATAATCTATATGAAAACAGTAAAATAAAAATTAACTATATACAGGGTGTCCAGATAATACATGTACAACGTAAGACCAGAGATTCTTTGGCTCAAAATAGATCGATTTAACCTAACTTAGCTATATCCAAAATTGCTTCTTTTAGCTGTTAGAGGGCTTTAAAAATAAGAAAAACATAATATGTTATTTTAAATAACTTGAAAGTGCGTCAATCGATTGTGACCATTTTTAGGGTATGAGTTTCTACTTCCAATTGACGTTTTTCGATGTTGTCTACGATGGTCTGAACAACATACAAGTGTTCTAAAAACATGTGTTGTGTAAATATCGGTCCATATTTTTTTATTGTCTTATGCAATGGCTACCTAATTTTTTTATGAATAACTGACTTAATTCGGAGTTTTTTCCTCTTGCTATGTTTCAATTATTGGGGCGGTTTAGCCAGAAGAAAAAATATTTTCCAAATATCTGATGAACAAATGATATTAAGCCAAAATTCACAACTTGACAAGAAAATTAAGGTTTTGAATGACAGTTGATAACAGCAAAATTAAACAGTAAATAAGAATCAGCGTGGTATTTAAAAAAATATGTATTTTTTATAATTTTTAAGCCCTCTAATGGCTAAACGAAGCAATTTTGGATATAGGTATGTTAGGTTAAACCGATCTATTTTGAGCCAAAGAATCTCTGGTCTTATGTTGTACACGTATTATCCGGACACCCTGTATTTCAACCGGCTCGGTGCAGTTGGCTAGAGGGAGCGATGGCAAGTGTGACTAGATAATCTCTCCATTGTAGCTGCGAGTTAGAATCCTGCTACCTGCACTGGCAATGTCGGTGAGAATGGTTGTGTGTCTGCGTTTTCTTATAAGTGTAACCTCGGCTGTGTAACTTCGGCTTTGGAATCGGGGGATGTCTAATTTCTGTGGTGTTATTATTACATTATTTATTATTCAGAGCCAAGGAAACAGTTATTTTTATAGATGTATATCCCCCATGGATCAATCTAGCTACGCCACTGGTATCTATGAAAAAGAGATAGGTAATATTTATCATTTATCAATTATTAACATTTATCAAAGAGCCGTCTTTTTCAGTTTTCATAGTTCGGTATTTAAATATGTCAGTATGTCATAATGCCCCTTTGAAATAAATAATAAATTATGTCCACTCATGCTTGTTATTTTTACAGATTCTTTTTGTGGTAGGTATTGAATTAAAAATTCGGAAAAACTTGGAAATATTGATTAGACACAACAACCAACCCTAAATTCTCAAGTAAAATACATACATGAATCAGCGGCATTTTTCCTGTATATTTAACCCCCTGCAATGATGTTCCCCCATTGTAAACGGGACTTCTTCCATCCTCCCCCACCCTTTGTATATAACCAAGGAATCCTGTAGTAGGCGCAGTTCAGGCGTGTTGTTGCATTGTCGAGGTATCAACAGTAAGCGAGAGTGCGCGTTATACCGGAAATAGACAACTGACTATCGAACGCTGTTGACCGGTCAGCGGTGTGCAAGTGGTTGAATACATAGTTCGCAAATCGTTTAGAAGTGGAGGATTGCATACAAAGTTAGAGATTTGTTTATAATATAAATTTACACATTTGGCATTGAATTAAAGTAAAAGGAAGGTAAGTCATCGAAATCATTAAAAATTTGGTCTTTATTAATAGTGGGTAATATTAATTTTAATTTGTTTCTTTAAAAATAGGTGTTTAAATAATAAAATGCCCAGTGTTAAATACTACTACCTTTGATATGAAAAGTCTTCTTACACATGTATAAACGAGTGACTTACCAGTATTGATTTTATATTGTACCTAAAACATGTATATTGAATTTGGTAGTAAATATTGAAATTAATTTGAAAAAATGAAAATCTCTGTATATTTTTTTACCGATTTTGTTCGTATAAAAGAAATTTCATTCAAAATATTTAGTTACTGAAGAAAAAATATGATATGTATGTACCGGATGTACCTAGTCCAAATAAAAACTTTTATTATCTTAGATAGAGAAAGAAATACGGAAGTTGTTGAATATCAATCGGAGCATAAATTAATGTGTAATACTTATACAGGATGTTCAAATTTTCCCTGATAAAATAAAGTTCAATTTTTTAAATGGAGCACCCTTTATATTATTATATTTCTGGAGTCTCTGAGAAAAATGCTTTTCAAAAATATGAACATGTTGGGGTGTAATCTCAATGTCTTATGAAATACAGAGTGCTCAACATTCCAAATCTACCCTTTAGATGCCATAGCCAAGCCAAAGTAACAGAATACAGTATACCTAATCTGTTACTTTGGCTATGACATCTTAAGGGTAAATTCGGAATGTTGAGCACTCTGTATTTCATGAAACATTGAGATTACATTCCAACATGTTTATATTTTTGAAAAACATTTTTCTCAGGGATTCCAAAAATATGTTTCATTTAAAAAAAATAACTTTATTTGACCAGGGAAAATTTGAATAGTTTTGATTACACTAATTTGTAGTCCGGTATAAAACAACTTTCCTCAGACTTTTTTCTGTATCTAAGATAATAAAGTTTTTGTTTGGACTTACATATTAAGTAATACAAGCAGTACCTACATTATCTATAAATTGTTTTTTTTATGTTAAGGTGGATTTATGCAGACACATTTTTCATTTAAGATTTAACATTTAGCATTGATGAGTTAGTCTCATAACGTAATGAACTAATTTATACAGCATATTTATCATTTAGCATTTTACATTTAAGAGTTGGCCAACTTTTAACTTTTAGATTTAAATAAAAATCGTACTGCGCATGCCTAAACATGTGAGGTACAGGTTACAAATCCCTAAACCAAATTATTTATTGGTTGTCATCATCTCGGCAGGAGTAGAAACCTTAAATTTGATTGGATGTTTCTTAATGATAAGTGATAAATTAATTGTGCATAAATGCGTATTGGCATTCTTAAATCTCCCATTTAAATGCTAAATGGTAAATCTTAAATGATAAATGTTAAATGTGTCTGCATAAATCCACCCTTAATGTTATTTGTTTAATATCCCGTCTTCCAATAAAATGAATGTTATTATAAGAAAATATATCTTTTGTTTGAATCGTTATTAGATATTCATACTACGTGATGGATGAATGTATCGATTGACAGGGCAATTCTACGGAGGTCCTTGGGGGGGAGGGGCAGGCCCTCCTACTTCTTTACCTGACCCAATTTTTGCCCATAAATCTTGTAAATATAAATTTATGCAAAAACGACAGAACTTCCTACATTTTACAACGTCATTGTCATGTGGAGAGATTATTTTAAAATCAAAGGTACATTTCATAAGAATCTAATTTTGTATTTGACTGGAAATGAGGATATTGAAAATTACGTTCTTATGAAATGCAATTTTTTGATTTAAATAAAATGAGGTAAAAGGATATTGTCGTTTCTGCATAAATTTATATTTACAATATTTATGGGCAAAAATTGGGTTAGGTGTATGGTGGGTTGCCTCAAAGATTATAAATGTATATAATCTTTGGTTGCCTGGTGACTCCGGAGCGCTCCTTAAATAAATAAATTACGGTCGGTTAGCATCAAGAAATTGCCAGAAGCTAGGGTATACCATAGCCGACTGTCGGCTGTGGATATACGTACACGACGACTTCATGTACAGGGTGATTTTGTGAGAATTCCCACCCTCCCAATTTTGTTATTTTTATTGTTACAAAAAAATGGTAAATATAAAAGTTATAGGACTTTTTATGTAGATTTTGAAAATCGTCTCAGAAAAACAATGGAAGCTCACACAAAATGACTACAGTTATTATTAGGTAATTATTTTTTTTTAAATTGGACACCTCGTATATTTTTACATTTTTGATTAGAACGCTTTTTCATGAATACAATGATATGGGGTTTGATGGGTCTATCTCTAATACTAAGGGAGATATGAGGAAAATTTGTGTGACTCCCACTCCCGTTAATTATGTTATTTCTGACTACCTATTCAAAAATAGTATAAAAAAAAATTCCAGGTTTTTTAAGAATATTTCCAGGAATATTTTGAAAATCGTAGTACCAAGACAATTTAAGCTATTTTTAATAACGTTTTTTTATAAACTATTTTTGAATTGTCAGAAATAATAAAGATAACGGGGGTGGGAGTCATATAAAGTTTCCCTCATATCTCTCTTAGTATCAGAGATAGACCCATCAACCCCTATATTTTATTTTTCGTAAATAGTAGGGTGTTCAATTAAAAAAAATTAAATTAATAACTGTAGCCATTTTATGTGAGCTTCCATTTTCTATGATTTTCAAAATCTAAAGTCATAAAAAATGGCGGGTATAAATTGTACATTTGCAATTATAACGCCATTGAAATATACAAAGTACTGGCGCATTCGAATGTGAGGTTTGAGTTATCGTAAAAATAATTGAAAAACCATCATGGATACGACCTCCTGTTTCACTAAATCTTACAGGAGGAACATACACACTTTAACCGATAAAAACATTTTTCTTTCTGATGCTCAAATATTTTTCTTTTGTTAATAATAATAAATGTAACCCAGAACACTATGCATTTTTTGGGAGAATCCAGTTTTACTCAGTACGGCACATTGAATACTTATATAAAAATATATAAGTATGTTATTATGTTATACACATTGATCATGACCCTGACGTTCTATGTCATTTACCTCTAATAAACCATATTGTAGCGCTACACTGAATGCATAGCAAACTGCCTAATTATTGAATGATTATGTAATGTCTCTTTTAAGGTTATATTTCTTTAAATTATATTGCGAGTTAGGGACTATTGTTAAGTTCTGTTCTGACTGACGCATGACGCGATAGTGTAAATTAAATTAGTTGAAGATCTGATAGGGAAGTCATCATAATTGAACAGTTACACAAAAGTAAACAAGTTATTGGTTTCGAAAATACTTGGAAAATGAATGTAGATCGTTTTTACTTAATGAGAAAATTTTCTGTGTAGTTGATCTAATTGGTAGGTGTATAGTAATAGCAAAGACCATGTGTAATCTCCGGTAATCTCTGAAAATAGTAACGCCAGAAATGTAATTCCACAAAAAGTTTACCGCAATAGCATGTATAAAATAGGGCCTGATTAAAATAATTGTATTAAGGGTTCTATTTTCGAAGTCAGGACCGTCGATGCTCGTGGGGGAAGGTGAGGCAGAACAGCGAGTATTTTCTTTGTAATAGCGAATAAAATAAAGGCAAGCAAATTCTTGGATTCTTTTAAACTGCACTGCGGAACTCTTATTTAATCTCACACAAATTTATATATACGATGTTTATTTATGTTATCGGAACTAGTAGTTCGATAATTTTTTTGGCTTCCAAAAAGGTACTGGAAAACAAATTCTTTCGCCTAATAAGTAACAACAAGATATACCACCATAAGGGAATTACACCTTTGCGACGACATTGTACCCATAGTGGATTATATCAAATACTTCACAAACATTTTACGAATATAAACTCTGATTGTCCACTAACCACCAATATTACACAAATAAAGGAGTATAACGCGCTATTTAGAATAAAACACAAATTACTTTAACAGTATAAAATTTTAGAAAAAGAACCGAATTATAACCGAAGAAATTCTACACGAAATGTTACGAAAATAAAAAGACATGCCAACGTAATAAACAACCCGATGAAAATATAAGCGAAACCTATTTTCCTGCTAAATTAAATAATTGAGGTGATGTATATATAAATTCAATTTTAAAGACCCGAAAATAGAAAATGTATCCGAATCGGCATGCCGTCTGTGTCATGAGTATGTGTCTCTATGGATGTGTGCCTCTCTGTCGTTTTATTTTTTTTTTGGGAATTTTGAATTTTTTTTCTCATAAGTATACAATTTAACATGTTGCTAAACAATGTATTAAAAATGTTATATTGAGATGTGTAAATAAACATTATTATTGTTATTATTATTATTGTTGTCTCGATTTTCTCGTTTCAACATAGAAATCTGAAACTTTACATATAATAGTTATTTACGAGGTCCAAGAAAAAGCCCTATTGAATATCAATCAAATTGTGCACCAGGGAAAGCATATCTCGAAGTGACCCAAAACACTGCATCAAATTAAAAAAGGTTTCAAATCAAAATGAAGAAATTGGTCGAAAAATATTCTTGACAATTTTTCGTTAGATTAACTGTTACTGAGAAAAACGGTTATCATATTATCCAATTTAAAATGGGCGAGAAATACCTAAATATTAATAATAATATTTTATTTTTGTCTCATTTATGTCGTATATATTGTTTATCATCTTTATCTTATTAATCGTATTTTATCGTTTACTCATTTGTCTCGTTTATCTCATTTGTCTCATCTCATTTATATCGTTTACCCTGTTTATCGTATTTATCATATTTATTTTACTTATTTTTAATTAAAATAAATACCCAGTCACTATTTGGACATATGCCATTACCACCTTTCAGTGGTAATGCGTGTGCCTGTTTAGTTTCATTTTGATAAAAAAAGAGCTAACGATTTTAGCATCTTTTATTATTTAAAATATTCGCCCATTAATTAAACATTGTCTGTAATATTCTGTAATGTAAGAAAATAGTAAGAAGTAACTAAAAACTAAAACAAGAGTTGAATGGGAATAAATATTTCAGAGTGCAATAAAAAGAATAATTAATTCTATGAAAGGAATTGTTATTGTTAAACTTATTTACTGTCCATTTATTTTTTTGTCGTGATTCATAAAACCATCAGCTCATGACAAGGGAATGCGTTGAAAATTCGAGGATTTTCAAACCAATTTTATATTTTAATTAAATTTATTTACATTATTTTTACTTTTTTTTTTTTTAATTGAGTTGTAAATATTTGACAGAGCTGGCCAAAGCACTGAAAAAAGTACGTAACTGGAACACAAAGTACAAACTATTTTCCTAACGTGCTTTAAAACATAAAGCAAAAAGTCCTTAACAATTTTTTTTCAATTACAAAGCTCTTGAAAAAAGTACTTGGTTCAAATACAAGTAAAAAGCACTTTAATAGCTTGAATTGCCTCAAGCAAAAAAACTGCGTTTAGCGAACACAAGCGTTAGGAGGTTGACCGGCAGCAGTTTGCTGAACGAGACGGTTGACTATGCGCCAACTGTTACTCAACGTAGTCAGCAACAAATTTTTACGTTGTTTTTAGCGAGCACGAGTTGTGAAATGCTATGCTTCGATCATTGTTCGAAGTGCTATGCTATAACCTCAAAAATAATATGAATAACATGAAGGGAACCGCCGACGATAATACAATTTATGTTTTAGTGATTATATAATAAAAAATTTAACCAAAATGTTCCAACTACTTCCAAATGTAAATTTGAAATTTTATTTAAAATTTGGAATATTTATGTTGACAGGTCGTTTTTCGCTTCCTTCCAGTCCGTTTGGCGAAATTACAACGTAATTGTAGGTCCGTTCTTTTTTTGTCCTATACACTATTGGTCAATTTAAATCTGTAGCTCGAAATTGGTCGAACTGTGAAAAGTGTAGAAGTACAGAAGAAAAGAACAGACCTAATAACTAAACGGGTTGAGCGCTAATTATCAGCAGTTGCATCCGCCAAACGCGGCCATTATTGCCAATTAACAGGTTTTATGATATTTCAACTGACAATATTTTTCAATTCATGTATGAAATGGTTGATATCACAATACACAAATCATATAAAAAACAGTAATTTTTTTAATTGCCTTACACTTTTTCCTTTTTAACCGTTTTTTTAAGGTTTTGAATAATAGACAAAATTATAATGTTTTTGATCTATAACAAACTGTATATTTTGTTATTTCTACAGTGGTGGACGATGCTGAAGTATAGTATATGTATTCCGGTAGCCAATTTCTTAGATTTAAGTGAGTTTAAAATAAAATAAAATTCAACAGTACGGTTATGTATAATTATTACTTCTCGCATCACATTTTGTGGTCACATTTGAAATGGTTTATACCTACATACAAACTTTTAGGTCAAAATTAAAGTGTAACTTTTGTGGATATTAGGTCTAGAAGCATTAATAAATAAGTTTGTTACATTAAATTGCATGTGCAATCGAGAAAATTTTAATGGATATCAAAGATTATCTGTAATAAATATTCAGTTAAAATATCTAAAAAAAAATTGTCCCAAGAAACGTTTAAAATTTTTTTCTTTGTAATAATTTTATAGTTCGCGAAAAAATAAAACATTAATTTCTAGAAAAAAAAAAAAAATAATTATTGGGTATTACACAAACATTCTTTTAAACCTACTATGATAACAATAACAAATACCTATAGTTTCTTATATTTTATACGGTCATTCTTATCTGAATGCGCTAGTATAAAAGTTTTAGGTAGATAACAAATAATTGTGACGATCAAATTGATTGTTATTATAATTACAAGGGCTTCAATATACCTTTTCAATTTAAATTTACAACAGTCGAAGAAGTAAATAAATGTTTACATAATATCAAAACCGGAGCTTATAGTGCAGATGGTATAGATGGTATATTTATTCTCTGTTATATTAAAATATTGTAGTCCCTTTATTGATCAATTTATTACGCATTCGTATTGAGCAAAATTATTTTCCAAATTTATGGAGTGAGAATTAGTAAACTGCTACCTAAAATCAAAAATCCAACTATATATTCAGACTTAAGAATTATTAATATTTTATCAGCACTATCCATAATTTTTGAAATGATTCTATATAATCAGATATATGAGTACACCACCACTTTAAACAAAATGCTT
>JANEYF010000985.1:0-21200 GCA_029963845.1 Rhamnusium bicolor
ATATATATATACCTTGTACATATATTTCATTATATATCTATCGTACTTCCTACATATGTGATTTTCACTTGTCATGTAAGTACATTTCATATTCATACGATGATATTCATATATGTACTTCATATCTAGTTCTACTTCATGTTTATTTTACATTGGCAGCACATGCATAAATAGGGCTAAAAACCCTATTTCTTAGAAAAGACGTCCAACTAAACAAAAAAGTATCGCGAATTTGAAACTTTCTTGATTCTTGATTTTATTACAATGTGAAGTTGTATTCAAAAGGACATGGAAGCTTCTGGTGGTGGGGTCACACCATCCATCGCTTTAGTTTGAAGCTATAGGGACTAGTATTTTTGCATTGTATTGTATTGTGTCGTGTGGGGAGAGTAGCCAGGTATAAATTGAACACCGTGGGTGAGAGCATCGTTCCCTGCGGTACTCCCGCCCGGATTTCGTGCGTAACAGAGCAGGTGTTGTTGATTTTGACAGAAAATGTGCTGTCATTTAAATATGATTTAATTAGTGTGAGAAAATATATGGGTAAGTTATGTAACTGTTGTAGTTTATGCAGGAGGCCTTCATGTCAGACAGTGTCGAAAGCCTTTTCAGTATCTAGTAAAACCATCTTTCTGTTGTATTTTTTATTGAAAACGGTAATCACGTCGTGCACAACTTTGCACAGCGACAGCGTGGTATTGTGGCCTCCCATGAAACCAAATTTTATATCTGAAATTCCTTATTAATAATTTTGTTTATGTTTCTCAGTATAATTTTCTCTGTGATTTTGCCAAGTGAATTCAAGAGAGAGATGGTTGATAGCTTGCTGCTAAAGTTGGGTCTTTATTTGGTTTCAGGAAAAGCACAATAATGGCTGTTTTCAACGCTGTTGGAAAATATTGCAGCTGAATCGCCGAGTTTATTATATGGGTTATTTGGACTAGGGCCTACTTGGATAGTTTTTATACAGGAGGTTGGAAATATTATCAGGATCGGGAGCTGGGTAGGGTTTTAAGGATATTATGGATTTCTTTGGGTGCGGTAATAAGTTTAATTAAATTTTCTGGGGGGATAGCGGCATGCGTAGGGATATTTTGTGCGACTCTGTCGATGTCCGTCTGTTCCTCCGTAACATTCATCCTCGATTGATACGTTTGCCGCAGGTACTAGGCAATCGCATCTGCTTTACCTTTGTCGGATAGGTTGCCCATTTGTAATTATAACCGGCATATTGGAATTACTTCTTTTTAGGAGTCTGAATATTGCCCATAATTAGTCCTTTGCTGTTAGTTTTTAGATTTTGTTGTTCTGTTCATCGGTAAAATGGTCGTATAGCTTAGTTTTAATATTATTTTGCAAAC
This sequence comes from Rhamnusium bicolor, assembly GCA_029963845.1. Lineage (NCBI taxonomy): Eukaryota > Metazoa > Arthropoda > Insecta > Coleoptera > Cerambycidae > Rhamnusium > Rhamnusium bicolor. Next base: position 1,362 of record JANEYF010000985.1, read on the forward strand.
CACGTAGTCTTATTTTGTCAATATTCCTTCTGCCTCGTTGCCATTGCCGGCGTATGTGACGTTTAAATTTAATCAGCTTTGATATATCCTCGGGATCTTGTCCTCACGGAGGCCGCTTGTGATTTGCCTAGTAGATATTTCTCGGGCTCTATGTATTGCTTTTGTAATTTTTTCAATTTCAGAATCTAAATAGCGTGTTGAATTAATATTGTTGTTTATTGTGATATTATTGTTAAGGGATTGCGTGTACCTTCACCAATCGGTTGTTTTATAGTTAAATATTTTGCGTGTACTGATGTTACGTAATGTACCTGAAGGTCAAAAGGTACGGGGGTTGTGGTCGGAATTAAGTTCTTGTTGGGAAATGGGGATTATGTACTGTGAGTAATTTTTTATTAAAAGGATGTCAATGTACGTTGGAATCATGTTATTTTTTGATAGGGGGTACGAGAATTAGTTCTCCTGCAGTGCAAAGTTATGCACGACGGTACCGATCCTATTACAGCGTCTGTTTTTCCAGGCGATATGTCTGGCATTTAGGTCCCCTGCAACTACTACTTTGTTACTTGTGAATAAGGAATTTAATTCATTGTCTGGTATTCTGTTTCTGGGAGGGTTGTATATCGCAGTAAGTATGGTACCATCACCTAATTGAACTCCGATGTTCTCTATGCTCTGGTTGATTGGCGGTATTGGAATGTATGAAATGTCTCGCCTCACCAGGATGGCCATGCATTCTCCTCGTCTACCAATCCTATCGGATCTGTCACAGATAAAAATATTGATTTTAAATTTTTTCTGTTTTCAAATTGGTTTCATTTATTATAATGATGGGATCTCTGGATTAGTAGCCTGACGCCTTAACTGGCTGAGCAGCTTGTAACCTTATTAAAAGGGCGTACAATTTATTACGTAAGCAATAAATTCGTATCATAAACTACAGGATTATAATAATTAAAGTTCTAAGGTAGTGAGGTTTTCTATTACCCTGCGTTGATTGGTCAGTTCTCAGTAAAACACCCTGTATAACAATATAAAAAAATGTTCGAAAAGAAAAACTGACTGACAATAATAATTATGACACAAATTATTATTATATTCATACACGCCACTGTCGCAGCCTATTAACAAGGTCAGGCAAGTTGAGTTGGGTATTCCGATATATCCAATAATAAATGGCCAGTTATCAAAGTAGTGAAGGCATAAGATTAACATGGTTTCTTTCACGGGGTGCTTTTATATTTTTTATTAGTATGTTTATGTACTTATCATGTGTCTAATGGGGAATACATCGTACCTAAGCTAACATTGGAGGCTTTTCAACCTAAAGGATTTCGAGCGTCAATTCCTGGTAAGTAATTATAACTATATTTTTTTAAACTAAATAAATATTATTCAATTATGATGATTTTTATTTTATAAACATTTAATTATATAACCTTATAGCTACTGCATATTTATGTTAAAGTTAATTTGTGACAAACTACTTTTAATATTATTAAATTTAAAAATCTTACTAGAATAGATTATTAGAAAAAAACTATAGAAACCAGTTTTGGTATAAATCTACGTATATATGGAATCAAGCGAAATATAATGGGTACCTAATTAGAAAGTAATAGTCAATTTGTCCATAACGATAAAAATATTTGGTTTAAAAAAATCTCGACAAGCTAGAGCATTTTATATGTTAAAACGCACGCATTATGTTATAATTTTAAATTCGTTGATGATAAGTTAATAATAAATTATAGTTTAAAAAACTAAAAAAAAACACGCTTTAATAAAAAACCGAAATAAAATGTAAAAATAAGAATGAAGTGATTGAAAAAATCATTTTATTGTAAAAAGCGTGGGGTGCTTGATATCAATTGTTATAAATATTTTATTGGTAGCTATTAATAAAAGTAGAGTTATAGAAATATAGTAAAAAGCACCCCACGCTTTTTACAATGAAATGAATTTATTTGTCAATCACTTCATTCTTATTTTTTACTTTTTATTTCGGTTTGATATTAAAGCGTGTTTTTTTTAGTTTTTTAGACTATAATTTATTCTTTTATTTTTTTGGTCATGAAACGAAAACAAATGTAATAGTCTTCAAGAATTTTTGTCGAAATGATTTAATTAATTTTTTTTTAAATTTATTGATTTCAATTTATTTCGGATTTTTTTTTTATTTTCTTTTTTCAAATTATTGCATTGCTATTGTTGAATTGCTGTGTATTTTGAGAAAACGAAAGAATTAAATGCTTTAAAAAAAAAACCATTCTTATCGTAAATTGGTAATTAGTTCATCTTATATTTCAAGTGTAGTATGAGTTACGGTATTCAATTAGTGGTTAACTTTCTGCCAACTTATCATGGATGCGATATTTTGGCGAATGCGCCGATCACACAACTTTGACATCCGCTTAGAATTTTTTTTAAAGAGAAATGCGTCGATACGCATTCAAATTCAGAAGACGCCGTTTGAGGTATGGTTAAACTTTTTTTTTTAATAAATTTCGAGTTTCATAGCATCCACAGCGTATATTACTACTACTAGAACAGATAGTTAAGGATAATTTTTCTTTAATTAGTTGGTGTCTGGTATTTTTCTTGATGATGGGAAAGGGTCAAACAAAACGAACAATTTTATTCGACCACCCTCAGGATACTGAAGTTTATAACGGGTCTTTATAAATGACCGTACAAATTAGTTACATACAAACAGCCTCGTCGAGTCGTCCAGTCAGCAAAAAAATGGTTGAAAACTATTCCTTAGACATATACGTATGTGCAAAAAATCCTCATCGGGTACTGCCGCAAAGTATGAAAGACAAAATCACAAGTTGAAGGTAGCATTTATGAAGGCTCTGATTGAGATTTCAGATTGTTTCAATGACCCTAACAAATATAATAAGAAATTTTTCGATGATATCTGATTTTTATTTAAATTTAATTGTCAAAAAGCTTTTAAAGTAAAAACAAAATTATGTTGAATTAATTGAATCTAAATTATTATACGCAAAAATGTTAAAAACAAAAAATCAAAACGAAATTTGTTGGTATTTACAAATTAAGACAATTTTTCCTTGCCACATATCAAAATCATTCGGGAATACAGGATAATATTTTTAAAACGGCTTGACCTGCATCGGGCATATTTCGTATGTGACCAGTAGCCGTTGGGGGCTACAACTTTTATTTAATTTAGAGACAATAGTTTTATGTCAGATACACACCTGATCACGAATAACAATCAAAATTTAATTTTAGACAGTTTTATTATTATTACTGTAAGGGGCGCGGGCATCGTCATGTGGTATTTATTTTTCTTTATGACAACCGTTACTCCTACGAAAAAAATACAAGAAATTAAAACACTTTTTTTTAATTTCCTGCCATACAGCTATTTCAATTTTCAAATTGGTCCATATGAAAAAAAAAATTTAGAAAAACCTTCCAGGGTTTGTAAACTCACCTTAAGAATAAAGAAGGATATAGGCACCTTTTTATTAATCCGCTCCAGGAGTCAAAACACCACATGTCGTAAAGAAATCATAAATATCTAAAAGAAAGTGAAACTGTGCATATTTTAAAGTACTGTTGAAATAAAATAAATAATTCAATTTTAAATTTTAATCAAAAAAATCTTTTCACCTTAGTACTAATTATTTCAGTATCTTTCTATTGGAAAATGACAAATCAGTTTAATGTCATTATATGAGTTTTAAACACCTTTATAAATATCTAGAATTCGTAGAAGAGCTAATTTTCGTCAGTTAAGTGAGTTTTAAATGAGGCAGAATAATTGGTATAAGGGAAGCCAAGCTTTTTTACGGGATATTGTTAATCATATAGATCATAACGTCGCAACAGTATTAAGATGTTGCTCAAGGTGGTCTGAGGAAGGTCGACAGGAGCGACAATGCCGATCCAGATGCCATAGAACAACCACGAATCAGAAAGAATGCCACCTAGGCACTTTAGCCATATAACATAGATTTCCACGATGCAAGCTGTGACAAATCAGTGGATAGAAGTTTTAGGTTGGAGGATATTAACACTGAACGTGTACCGATATATTTTAGACGGTTCTCCCTGTGAACGGGTGTGGTTAACTCGAAATATACATGGAATATTTTTATGATTTCAGTACAGGTACTATGTATGTGACTTCATGAGTCAAGTTCAATCCATTTGAACTTGAGCCACTAAAAAAAATATTCTGAACTCAATGACAAATAAGTATGGATTAACGTAGATGAAACCACCAATGCTAGTTAAAAATACATGTGTGTGTGTTAGTTACATTTACCAATACTTTCAGCCATTTTTGTTTTAATTTTGGATGTTACCGAACTCTCCAAAATAACCACAAAGTAAATTAACTCTATTAATAACCGATAACTTGAAGCTTTTTAAATCAAATTTAATGGATAAACAAAACTTATTACAAGGCAACTATAATGTCTTCATCAGATTATAGTATGCTCTAAAGTAAACAACATTGTTAGAGTTGTTGTTATTATTATGATATGCGACAGCGGATTGGGATGCTTCCATTCACCGCAAATGTACAATACAATTTGCTTTGCATACAAAGAAATGATAGTAAGTAGTCAAATTTAAAGCTAAATTATGTTTATCAAATAAATTAGTTGTAAATTTTTAAAAATGATACTAAGACATTGAAATTTAAAATACATATTATCAGTTTGTATGTATTTTCTGGGTTAATTATTATACTTAATGATAATCTGGGATCATTTTAAACAATTATAATTTTATTTTTTCAGTTGCACCAGTGGCGGATTGACTGGAACATTTTTTGGCTTACAATTTAATTTTTCATAATTGCACCATCATCGGTATATAAAAATAGATTGTCTATATCATAACTAAGTTTCCCCCTCCCCATTTTTCAATTACTATTTGCCGCGGTTATTTTTGGAATTAGGGTGAGAGAAAGAGAAATGCATTATAAAAAAATATTATTTGATGTTTCCCACACCATAGGCAGGGTAGCAAGTACTATTTGTAACAAAACGGTCAGTGAGGGTCAAAGTCGAAAATTTTTGTAGCGCACACGCCAATGATTTATTCCCGGCACTTACGCAGTATCATAGATGGGTGACGATAATGATTGGCGTGGCCGACTCGGCAATATCAAAAGAATTAGAACTATGTGGCCGTTAGTCGTCGCTCATCTAGGACACCGCGATTGTCCACACTGTTTTGGTATTGCCTCGTCACGTCGGCCGCCATCGATAATGTTTCTTGAAATACTTTGCGCGTAGTCCAAGGTGCGCCCAGTTACTCTTTTGTCATATCTTATTTTTTTTTTTTGGAATTGTAATATAGGTTAGTTAAAATTTTACCGTACTTCGTAAGGTGGCCTATAACAGAAATCCCGAAAAGTGGGCTTCTGCTTCAGGCTCTACACTATGTGTCGACTACGCTAATCAATGCTCCAAATGTGACATTTGGGAACATGAAGGCACCAATTCAGTACTGTGTACATATACTTTCCATCCTCGCATCAGTTTTTTGTTTCTGATATATACTCTGATAGATCTAATTCCTTAGCTACTTTGCGCTGACGAGGAGTAATAATTCCCAGACACGTATCCATAGCTGCATAGTTGGTTTTTTTGGGTATACGGAGCTAGTTCTTGCTTATTTTATTTTTTGAACCCCATAGCCCTTTTTTATATAATAGCTCAGATCTTCCAATTTGGATTCAAACGTTGAGTTTGTTACTTTTCTATTAGGTGCAAAACCTTGTTAGAAGTAATAATTAAAATTTTGTGAAAACAATTGTCAGCAAGAGTGTCACAGTACATACATGAATTTTTTAACAATTAATTTTAAAATAATCAAAAGTGCCAAAATTTATTCGTGTTGTTGGTAATATTTAGACATTTTGTTGCTAACAATGGTGACATGTGGTATTAATGGCTGGTGTTAGTGTGGTTCTTTGATGTTGCATGTTATTAATTGTTATTAATTTATCTGTCTTTCTATAGTTTTCACTGGTTTCAGACAAACTAATGTAAAAACAATGGCTTTTTGCATTCCTTCTTTTTTTTATAAATGAAACGAAATTTAAGCATTTCTTTTTTAATCACATCATTACCTGGTGACTGCAGTCACACATAAACAGTCATCTGCAATAGTTATAAAATGTAAACTAGTTCCAAAAAAAATACCAAAATAATCCATATTTTTTCTAACGATGGTTATAATAAACCGAAACGTAGGAAAATAAATATTGTTCTTATATATTTAAATGACCGAACACCCAGGATATATCTACATTATTCCTATTATTGAAATTAACGGCCAGGAAAAGCACATAACACTAAAAATAAATGATTATTTCTCACGATTCAGTGAAATCCCAAAAAATTTCACAATTTTTATATAGGATCTTATCAGCTCTCATTAGTATATTTGATTTGGAAACACAATATAGAAATATGTAATTAATATACCAATATAATCTAAAAAAGTTAAATATGATCTGCCTAAAATCACGAACACAGTACACGAAGGAAAAATAAAAATTAAAGAATGCCACAAACAATATTTAAACAACAGTATACATCTACATTTTTATTTTAAAGAAAATATTGATTTATTTATTTCACTACCTACATAATTTGATTAATTTTTTTATATTTAATATAAACAGACAACTAATAACATCAGCAAAATATTATGTAGGTTAATAGAATGCCCATTATATAATACGATATCTAAATAAATAAATAAGCATTGAAAACACAAAATGTTCGAGGAATATTTGATTCCTATATAACATTTAAATTCTATTAATTTTTACGGTAAAAAATAATGAAAATATTGTGTCTAGAGGTATACGAGTATAGGTCGCGTGCGTTGATGACACAGCTTTTAAGACTATTGGAGAACAATTTGTGTGATTTACCAACCGAACATGTTTTCAGTATATTTTACGATTTTAAAAACTGATATTGGTTATTTAACATCTAAAACAACTCTTATTGTTTTATTTTTGTGTGCTGAAGAAAGAGATGAGTTTGTATTTTTTGAAATTGTCTCGTGCTGTGCAGATTAGGTACATGGAAAAAGTAGCTTAGTTTCACACACATCATAAAGACTAGGAGCTTCTGATGGTCGGGTAATGCCATCTATCGGTTTAGTTTTATGTTTTACGCGATGGGGATTAGTATTATGGAAAAACCTACTTTGACTATGTATTGGAACTAATTTCTAATTAAAAGCATTTCAGCCATTGAGAACCTTATTAGGAAAGTGTATAATTGATTACATAGGCAGCAAATACGATTTCAAAAACTGTAGTATTAATAATTATTAATTAAAATTCTAATATAATTAGAAAAATACAAACCAAACTGATTTTTCACAAGTTTGCCCTTATATTTTCTTGTGATCATCATGCATAAGAAAATTATAATTTAAATTTAACTTGCTGTAGTATCTATGTTGAAGCACATGCCACCAAACTAAACAAAATTAGCTTTTGATATCCTAAAAAAATGATAGCATCATAGATAGCATTCATGGCAAATAAATTAATAATTAATTATATATATTATAGGAACAGAGAAGTAGGTAATAACGCGGGTTTAAATACATTACAGTACAAAACAATATGGATTAATGGGTACACGTCCTCATAAAGAATGCAAGGTGGGAAAATGCAAAAATTGCAAATGGAAGAAGAATGCAAACCGTGGAGACGTGTTTCTGATGTTATGTTATGCACTTACAATACAGATTTTTTTGGTATTTTTTTGGTATAATTTTACATTTTATAACTATTGCAAATGAGTGTTTATATGTGACTGAAATTTTTCTGGCTTGTAGTGCGGTTTATTTATGTTAACTGTTAAGAGGTGTGATTTATGTGTGTATTATTAGATATGATATTTTCTTACATTGGTGGTGTGAATTATTAGGGTTAAACAATTTATTTTATGTGTGGATTTGATGGAAAGATGTAAAAACTTGTTAGTGTTTATTTTTATAAGTGTATTACATATTATCCCCTTTATATTTAACTTAATAAACTGAAATATGTTTTGCTTAAATTCTCAATATCTGTGTTTGTTACTTGCGTTATTATGTCTTTTAATTTGTAGCATTTCATGTATTGTTCTTCGGTGGTAGTTTGGTTCTCTTTCTAGTATATTTATCTTGTTAAAGTCAAAACTATGGTTGTAGTCTAATGCATGTTTCATAAGCGCTGTGGAATTTGGATTCGCTGTTTTTATATTATATTTATGTGTGTATATTCTTTTGTGTAGGTATTATTTAGATTGGCCTATATATGTGCTGTAACAGTTATTGCAGTCTATTTTGTAAACTGTATTAGTTTCTTTTTTGGTTGTAATTTAGGGTTAAGTTTTGTGAAGAATTTTTTTGTCATGTTATGCGGTTTATGTGCTATTGAATATTATGTTTTTTAATACGTTTGAGATGTTTTCTGATACCTAGGGCATAGAGATATATTTTTTATTATTTTGGTTTAATGGATTCTTTGTTTTATTATATATTGTATGTATTCTTTTTTTTATTATAGGTTCATAAAAATTTTTAGGGTAAGAATTTGTTTCAAGAACATTTTTAATCTTTTTTTATATTATTGGGTCTGTACTTTGAGTGTGAAAGTTGAATGATGCGGTCTGTTAGGCTGTTGATGACATTTTTTTGTAGCCATTAGGTGTGTTTGAGTTAAAATTTAGGTATCTTTGAGACCAAATTTCTTTCGTATACCAGTTTGTATCGATGATGCCGGATTCGTTATATTTGACAGTTATATCAAGGAAATTTATATTATTTTCTTTTTCTATTTCGGTGGTGAATTGCAAGTGTGGTTGATAATTATTGAAACAGTTAACTGTGTAATCTATTTTATTTTTTGGTAGGCAAACAATACAGTCATCTATGTATCTTTTGTAGAATTTTGGTTTATAGTTTAGTGTTTGGAAAATAGTGTGTTCTAGTTGTTCCATTACTTAATTTGCAATTGTGGCTGAGATGGGTGAGCCCATGGCAGTTCCGAAAATTTTAGAGAAAAATTGGTTATTATAAGTGAAGTAAGTGGAATTTAGACATATGTAATTGCATTGAAAACTCGTTTTCGGTAATTGTTGCGCATTTACTAATTTCGGGACATTTGGTTTGTATGCATTTTATTGCAAAATCTATTGGTATATTTGTGTAGAGTGAAGTAACATCAAGGGATATAATAATGTGGTCTTTGGAAAGTGTTTGTTTTTTTTATGAAGTCACAGAAATGCCATGAGTATTTTACGTGGTATTCGGTTTTTCCTAAAATGTTGCTTAAAATGTTCGATAAGAATTGTGATAGGTTATAAATAGGACTGTTTTTGTTGCTAACTATTGGTCTTAATGGAATATCTTGTTTGTGAAGTTTTGGTAGAGGCCATACAAAAAGGGGGCATGGCCATTGTGGCAGATGAGTTTATTTTTTGGTTGTTCAGTATTCAGTAATAAGAATTTTTCTGAACCATGATTTAACCAAGTTATTAATATTATTTTGAGTTTTTTTGTGGGGTCCTGAGTTTCTTTTTTTGTATGTGGTGTTGTCATTAAGCATGGCATTAATTTTTCTTTCGTAGTCTGTTTTGTACATAATTACTGTTTTATTATATTTACCTGCTGTTAATATGAAAATATTTGAATTTTCTGTTAGAAATTGTACAGTCGCATTAATATAGTGATTTAGTTGGTTTTTGGTTCTATTGCTAGTATTTTTTAATTTATTTTTATAATTTGTAAGTATGTTGCAAATTTTATTTCTAATTTCTATCTTATTTTCATTATTAATCTTTATTAAGCCAGGTTCTATGCTTGCAATTATTTTATCAATAAGAAAGGTATTATTTGGTAGAGAGAATTTTGGTCCAAGACTTAAAATATATTTTACAGTGTCAATAATTTTTATTTTGGTTAGATTGGTGAGCCAATTTTCGTTACTTACGAGTGGTTCGGATTTGATTCTTGTCTTCATTAAATGATTAATTTTGTGTATGTGTCTATTTTTAATATTTGTAAACAAGGTCTCTGTTTTTTTACTGAGTTATTGATAAACGTTATGTAGACAAGTGTTGCCGAAAGTGTTTTTTTTAATTTTGTTTTTTCTCACTGATACGGAGATTTAAGCATTGTAGGTAAAAAATTGATAGTATATTGTAATATTTTGATTTTAGTTTTCGTTGTGTACCATGTAGATTTTAGGTTTAATTTTCAAAACATTAGGGGTTAAGTGTTAATAATTTAATAAATTGTTAATAACTTGGTTAAATCATGACTCAGAAAAAATCTTATTACTGAACAAGAAAATAATACTAACAAACATAACAAACATATAAAATATTCGTAGTCATCTTAAAAGACTTCTGCATGAAGATTAATCATAGTTTGACACAATATTTAAAAAAAAATCCATATAAATCTAAAATAAATAATAAAATATAAATACACGACACTACTAATAAATACTTAAATATTTACATTCACATAAATAAATAAATAAATATAAATATATATATATATATATATATATATATATATATATATATATATATATATATATATATATATATATATATATATATATATATATATATATATATATATATATATATATATATATATATATATATATATATATATATATATATATATATATATATATATATATATATATATATATATATATATATATATATATATATATATATATATATATATATATATATATATATATAAGAACAGAGAATGAGTTAAACGCGGGTTTATTTACATTACAGTAAAAGAAAACAATGAATTATCGGGTAACGCCCGCAAAAGAAAAAAAATTTGCACGGTGGAAAATGCAAAAATTGCAAATGGCAGAAAGATGCAAACCGTGGACACGTGTTTCTGACTAATTGGTCTTCACAGCACGTGTAGCTGGAGTTAAAATGATGGACAAAAACTCAAAAAAGACACTCAAAGGAAAACCACGATTGGACGATGCTCTCATACCAGAGTCATCCAAGTAGAAGCCACAAAGGTGCGACTGGCTCCCTGTCAGTGGTTTCCTTTAGTGCCTTTTTTTATTGATTTTGTCCATCATTTTAACTCAGCTACACCGTGCTGATGAAGGACCACCGTAGTCAGAAACACGTGTCCACGGTTTGCATCTTTCTGCCATTTGCAATTTTTGCATTTTCCAACCGTGCAAATTTTTTTTTCCTCCTCTACGGGCGTTACCCGATAATTCATTGTTTTCTTTTATATATATATATATATATATATATATTATATTGTCTTTTCAGGTTTTCGCGGGTGGTGAATGTTAAACTCGCTTTCTGGGTTACTCCCGCGTCCTACGCGGGAGTATACCCGAAAGCGAGTTTAAATATATATATATATATATATATATATATATATATATATATATATATATATATATATATATATATATATATATATATATATATATATATATATATTATTATAAATATATATATATATATATATATATATATATATATATATATATATATATATATATATATATATATAATATATGTATATATATATATATATAATATATATATATATATATATATATATATATATATATATATATATATATATATATATATATATATATATATATATATATATATATATATATATATATATATATATATATATATATATATATATATGTATATGTATATATATATATATATATATATATAACAGGCTGTAAACAAATTCATTTCTCACTACAGGGATCTCGGAAACAGTAAGAGATACAGCATCGGTTAAATTAGGGTAAAATTGCAGAATTTGGCGATCGGGAATATGCCGTTGAGATATTGAAAATATCCTTGCCGTTCTTGAGATTTTTGAAAAAAGTAAAATTTTGAATTTTCGTTTTTTCTTTTTTCTTGCCGTTATTTGAAGAGTAATCGAAAAACTAAATACACATTTTCATTGTCACTTTTTATTATTTACAAGATAGCGTAAAAAGTTTTTTTATAAGACGTTTAGTCTTTTCACGACCATCATCAAATACTTTATTTTAAATACGGATCTGTATTTTTTACTGCATTTTTTTGTAGCATTTGAACCTCGAACTTCACTTATGTATCAAACTTTTATGTTGCTAAACGTTTCGTAACTGTAAACCATCATCAAGGAAAAAAAAACACTTTTCTTCAGATTAACGTTACTTCATTATTCTTCATAATTAATAATTATTAACAATGAAACTATAAAAATTTAATTAACAGGTAGGAACACAAATAATAGCACAGTAAATAAATTTTAACAAAGAACAACAATAATGATAAATAACAATTAATAACATAATAACTACGAATAGATTGATGAAAATAGTATAAATTGTTATAATGTACAATTTATAATAAGTATTCAAACAGATTTCCATTTACATTCCTACATAAATCTATTCTTCGACGAATATTTTGCACTGCCCTCTGAATATCACGTCTTCGTAAAGAATTAAATCCATTTACAATATTTGCTCTTAATTCGGCAACATCATTTGGCCCCGTTTTATAGATTTTATTTTTTAAGTGACCCCACAGGTAATAGTCCAAAGGCGAAAGGTCCGGTGACCTCGCTGGCCACCCGACTACTCCACGATTACCAATCCATTTTTCAGAAAATTGTTGATGGAGAAATTGTCTTACGTCTCTAGTATTATGAGGTGGTGCCCCATCTTGCTGAAACCATAAATTTGGCAATCTGTTCAGTGGTAATTCGTCTAAATAATTTGAAAATGTTGTTCTCATAAATTCAAGATAACCTGCACCATTTAAATTTTCTTGATAAATAAACGGTCCGAGAATTCTATCGCCATAGATGCCAGCGCATACGTTGAGGCCAAATTGAACTTGAGCTTGAATTGGTCGATTAATTCGTGGATTTTCTACCGCCCAAATATGTTCCGTATTTCTATTAAAGATGCCACAATTGGTAAATTTAGATTCATCACTTCAAATTGTTGCTTCTGTCAATTTGCTGCCTCAGCCAGATACAGAATTGCAAACGTCTTTCTCGATCACCTTGTCGCAAACAATGAGAGATATGTATTTTATAGGGTTTCATGTTGTTACTTTTTTAATACTCGCCAGACTTTCATATGTGAGGTATTTGGTAAATTAATGGTATTGGCTATTTCTCTGGTCGATTTCGACGGGTCATTATTTATCTAAAATAGGAAACATAATATAATTTAAAAATATTATGTAATATTACAATCACATCACATTTTAGATCACAAAACCTATACAACATAATATGAGTAATCTTTGAACAAATATTAGCTAGCTCTGCGCAAATATCTAAGAATCTTTAAGTACGCACCTGATTCAAAATAGCATCATTTTCATTTTGTGTAATTTTATTGCCATATGGTGTCCTGGCTTTCTTATGTGAACCAAATTCCCCAAGATTTCGATCTAACTTTTGAAATAGGGATCGGTGGGGCTGTACTCTTTCAGGAAATTGTTCCTAATACGTATCACTAGCTCTCCGTGAATTTCGATTACACATGTAATAACATTTTAGCATATCTCACTTTTCCAAATCCGAAAAGGGCATTTTTGAATAATAGTTAACCAGAATGAATTAAAATAACTCATAGACAGTCATAGACAAGCGAAATATGACAGTTACCCGTTATTGTTTTATTTGTTATTCTAAATATCCAAAGCCGCCTTATTAGACTTTATTTTTTGGTTGTTAATTATTTATCATTATTGTTGTTGTTCTTTGTTAAAATTTATTTATTGTGCCATTACTGTGTTTCTACCTGTTAATTTAATTTTTATAGTCTCATTGTTAATAATTTAATTAATTATTAATTATGAAAAATAATAAAGTAACGTGAATCTGAAAAAAAGTGTTTTTTTTATTTGATGATGGTTTACAGTTACGAAACGTTTAGCAACATAAAAGTTTGATACATCAATGAAGTCGGAGGTACAAAATCTACAAAAAAATGCAATAAAAAATACAGGTCCGTATTTAATATAACGTACTTGATGATGGTCGTGAAAAGACGAAACGTCTTATAAAAAAACTATTTACGCTATCTTGTAAAGAATAAAAAGTGACAATGAAAATGTGTATTTAGTTTTTCGATTACTCTTCAAATAACGTCAAGAAAAAAGAAAAACGAAAATTCAAAATTTTACTTTTTTTTCAAAAATCTCAAGAACGGCAAGAGATATTTTCGATTTCTCAACGGCATATTCCTGATCGCCAAATTCTGCAACTTTGCCCTAATTTAACCTATGCTGTATCTCTTACCGTTTCCGAGATCCCTGTAGTGAGAAGCTAATTTGTTACAGCCTGTATATACAGGGTGGTCCGAAGTTTACCTGACAAACTTCGGCACGTGATAGAGGGACTTAAAATAAGCCGAAAAGTTCCTATCAACTTACATCCTTAGGGGATTGCTAACAAAGATACAGGATGTTAAAGTTTTGTCAAAAACAAACAATTTTTTTAATAACTCTAAAATTACGAAAGCTATCACCTTGAAGTTTTAGGGGCGGTGATGATTTTTAAGTCTCTATTGTTTCATAAAATCTTATCTTTGTATTGCCTCCAGTGGCGCCGCCAGAGAGTGGGGGAGATGAATTTTTCGCCGAAACTATGTTACGCCACTGTTTTGTGCAGTTGATTTTGAGATTGTTCGATTCAGTGTTCAATTTGAAAGAAAGAAGGTATCTTTTAGTTTTTTCGTACAACGCTTACTTTTCGAGTAAAACGGCTATTTCTGCTTTCTCTACTAAAACAGTAAAACCTTTCCTACATTAATGATAAAATTAATAATCCTAGTTGCCTTTGGTAAACAATGAAACAGTGTTGTCAGTCAATGTTTGACACCTGTCAAAACTAGTGTTAGTGTTGTGTACCAAGCTACAAGATGCCAAGATTGTTCAGCAATGAAGAGTATGCTGATATTCATTTTATTTATGGGTTTTGTGATGGCAATGCTCAACAGGCAGTTCGAGAATACCGAAGGAGGTATCCAAATAGGAGACGATCAAATGTTCAAGTTTTTACAGACACCCATCGCAATTTTTGCGAAAGGGGATTGCGAGATAACCGACAAAATAGAAATGAAGATCGAAGAAATATTGGAAGAAATGGAAACGGAAGAATTCTTAGAGCTTTTGGCGAAAATCCAAGTTTAAGTTCTCGCAGGGCAGCACAACAACACGAGTCAACGAACAAAAAATGACCAAAAGAATATACATAACCCCTTAAAGTAAAAAGTAATCCTATTGCCTTGGTGGAACATAGCCTAAACAATCTCCATCGATTCAATTTTGAGGATACGGGAGATTATAAACAAACAAACAATGAAAAAAAAACGGTTACTAAATGGGATGATATGCATTAAAAAGACAATAATAGTATAAACAAAAGATCCAGACATTGACAATCTCAACACTGCGTATTTTAATTTAATTGATGAAATAAAACTGAAAATAATACATTTTTACCTACATCACGTTTTTTATTGTTTCGGTGTTTCTTGCTACAATGATAAGAACAAATTTATTGTTGTCTAAATTGTGACTAATAAGACAATGGCTAATTCTCTAATATAAATAATTAAAAATTATATTTTGTGACTGTGGATTTTTCCAACCTTTCTTTTTGTTTTCGTTTACCTAATGATTGTTCAAACTGTTATTTATATAACAATACGGAGAACCTACTTAAAATGTGAGTAACTTATATCTCTTGTAATTGTTTATTTTAATTTAATCATTTGTACTGAGTCTGTCATTTTTGTGAGTTTTTTTTGTGTTATATACATACATTTTTATAATATAGATTTATTGGGGTCAAAATAAAATAAAGAAGGTTTAGTGCCATATCCCAAAAAAAAAAACCTCCGAAACACGTGTCCGTAGCTGCATAATTTTGTTTTTTTTGGGGGGAAATGGCACTAAACCTTCTTTATACATTTTTATGTTTTTATAATAATTTAAAAAAAAATTCTAATTTTATGAACTTTCAAATTCTTTTAAATATCAACTGTTAGTTATTTGATAGTAGTGTGTTTGTTTGTTTTAGAATATGTTAAAAATTGTCAATTTACTTTTTTTGTTATCTTTTGTACACAGAGTCCTAAGGATGATTTAATTAAAATCGAATCGTCGACTATATAAAAATTGGTTTCGCTATAAAGCTTGGCTTATCCCCATTAATAGTAAACATCACATCGATAAAAGACTATTATCTCTATACATCATTTTATAATTTTAGTAATATCAAACCATTATCACACGAACCGTTTAAATATAACATTTTAAGTATGATCACAGAAACACATTTCTACAAGTAAGATATAAAAGAATAAGGATGTTTTTACTAATGTTATAATGAACAGTTCAAAATGAAGGTATTTGTTAAATATTTTATTAACTTACGCAGGATGTTTATAAAAAAATATGTTTCTTGTTACTTGTTAATAACGTTACAAAATATCCTTTGGATATTTCATGTTTAGTGGGGTGCAATTGATTTAGATGTTTGAAAAAGACAACCTAATTGTAAATATTGATATATTTCTAAATATTACATATGAATATTGTTAATTATTTAATTTTTGAGCGTAGTGCCTACACAAGGGAAGAATATAAGGCATTAAAAAAAGTCTTGAAACACACAACCAGTTCGGGTGTAGTTGGGTGGAGGAAGTAAGGAATTTCCCACAATAAAGCTTGTTGCAAAGGTAATAATAAGTTATCAATTATTATCAGTCTCAGTATCAGAGATTTCTTACTGTCACACTCTAATTAATTATAATAAATTGGATATATTTTCATTTTTAAATTGATCAGTGCTCACAGAGATGAATATTTTGAGGACCCCATTTTGTAAAAGTCTACAAAAACAGAGATATTATGAAAAATTATAAATTTAATGATTCTCTTGAACAATATAAATCAATCACAATAAAATCTGAACAGATATTTCCCTGCAGTCTAAGAAATGTGGCGTCACGCCCACGCGACCTTTATGAGTATTAGTCATAAAAATGTTCTTTCTAGTTAAATTAATCTGTGTTATAATAGGTAATTCACATAAAATGAACGTGAAACACATCGCCATAGGTTATTACCCTTCCATCATTTTTTGTAAAATGACGTAGACAAAATACACACTTCAATAATAACCCATGTGAATTATTCATTTTTTATAGCATTTCGTTAATATTTGAGTTTCGCTTTTTCTAAGGTTATTTGCGGTTGAGTTTATGTTGGGATTTACATTTATTAACACGTTACTATATGTATGAATGGCATAGTGTGAATCACCTTTCGTGTTAAAAAGTCTAGCCTTCACTTGAAAAGTATTTATTAGGGGACAAAATAATACAAAATAAATTGCCCCAAAAACTACCCCAAAACCCATCAAAGATATTTTTTCTTTTTTTGGTATTTTCTTGAAAACTATTGATTCTCAAAATTCTCTATCGATTGATGTATATTGTCTATATTCGGTGAAGAGGTAACCATCAAATCTGCCAAACCTTTCAGAAACCATTTTTACAGCTACATTTGACATGCATAGCAAATATTTAATATGTTATATCTATGTGTCCTACTATACAGGCTGGCCCAACGAAAACAGTCCACTCGCGTTTATGCCATTAACTTTAAACAAACTACTTGAACAGGTCGATTTTATTTTCAAGAAGGGCATTTAAATTCATTCGTACCACATAAACCACCAAACGGGGTGATATTTACTATCAAAATTTCAAATAGCAAGAGGGTTCAAATAACACATAATTTTAAAGCCTGTTAAATACTCTTTACAAAAGGAATTTTACTTCTTAAAATTGAACTATTAGTTTCCGACAAATAGGATTTGAAATATTTAGTATCTAATAAATATACATAAATACAACTTATGACATACCAGAGACGGAGTTAACCCTCTTATTATATCCCGTATTACGCGCGATATAACAGCAATAAAAAAACTCTAATTTCTGACAATAATCTTCCACATTAAGTTTTTTCAGTTTTATTTGAATACATTATTAGAAGAGCATCATTTTATTTCCCTTATAAACATATGATTGGACAACTCAGTCTCTGAATCGGTATTTACATATTTTAAATTACAACATGTTTAGAACAGATCAGGATAAATTCCTTACAGACAAAAGTGCGGTGGCGCTCTAATTGGTGTAATAAACTCTATCGAGTGTTATTCATAAAAAGATTTGTCTTAGTTACTTGTGAATTCATCTATCCATATGCTGTTAATGCCTAAAATTTCGTAGCGTTATTGTGTTAGTACGTTCCTTAGAATGTTCAGATGCCTTTAAAAAACTCACTAAAGCTGCTAGTGTTAATGTTACACCCACCAAACTTTTGGCGATCTTCAAACAGCATGAAATTTTTATATCTGCACATTTCTTTGACCTCCAACCCCATTTAAACAAACCACAAAGGAGTTCACAAGGTCAGATAAATCAGTTTACAAAGCAGATAAATTGAAATAAATTATATAAGGATATTTTATTATAAATGAAAAATGTTGTGAAGGAAAACCTGTACGTGTACCACCCGCAGTGCATTCGCTTCTATTATTTGTGACATGTCGCTCAAAATTTCTATCTCTATAGATGAGAGACTCACAGAAAATTACGAAAATAATTTTATCAGTTAAGTTGAAAGTCCCAAAAGAATTACATTTCAATAATATGCATAAACTATGTTTACAAACGCTCATTAATTAGTAATATTATTAATTCCTTGAGAAAAAATTTCTCTTACTCACTTCTTGAAGGAAGGCAGTAATGTTACTTCTTCTAAAAAATTTAAATCCTAAAGCTTTGTCACAGTTACCTGTAAGCCTACTACTATTCCTCACAAGAAATTTAATAGAAATTGTCTTTCAGCAAGTATCTGCTCATGTAAGGGAAAATGTAGCACATTCATCCATTAGTTTTTAAAAAATATTATAGTAGGTACTGCTATACTGCCCTCCTTGTAGTTTGTGATGAGATTCTTAGAGTATGGGATAATAGAACTCTAACATTTTTATAACATGTCGCCAGCAGAGATTTTTGTTGAAAACGTCTCCTCACAGTCACACATTGTAACTGAGGGGAAATCCTCTAGGATTAGCATTCCTCTAATTATAATATTCATATCAGATTTGTATCATTTTATTCAGTACGGTAATTATTTCTACTCTTACGGCTCTCAAACTTTATAACAGCGGGACGAGCGGTAGATCCGACTTAATATACTCATATTCTGATACGAAAGTTAATCAATGGTAGTCCCAATTAGTAATTTGTATGGATAATCTACGCACAGGCGGCGACACAAAAAGTACGTTACCACATTGACCAACTGACGGACTATTACAAAATATGGAAAATCAAATTGAACGAGGACAAAACAGAGACCATCACACTGACGAAAAAATATAACAAGACAAACATACGGACAATCTACAAATTATGCAACAATCCGCCCATCCCACTACCTCACCTTCCCCGATACCCCCCTCTTTTCCCAATAAATCTCATAAATAATTAACCAAGATAAAACCAAAATTATACAGGTTTTTTGGTCGATTTTTCCTGCATATATTAAAGAGCTCAAGATAACATAAAAACGACTTATTTTTTTAATTATTTAAATGCATTTTATTCAGACGGCAATTGCTTTGTTTTTAGAGAAAAGCCTTACATCTAGAAACTGAAACATTGCAGTGCCTGGAGCCATAACAGCGGTCGGG
>JANEYF010000986.1:0-15058 GCA_029963845.1 Rhamnusium bicolor
TTACCAGGATTAGTTCATTCGAAGGCGTTCATAAAATACCCTTTGAAGTCGAGAGCTAAGAAACTTTTAGAGTTAAACAGGATAAACCTGAAAACTCTAACAGGCCTATATACCGGGCACTGCCGACTAAACTATCATCTGCATAAACTCTGCCTAGCGGAAAACGCCGAGTGCCGTCTATGCCCGGAGGATGATGAGAAGGCAGACCACATCATACTATGCACCTGTCCCGCTGTGGAGAGGATCCGATTCTCAATATTTGGCAAAAGGGCAACTGCTGCCAGAGGATCTGGACACATTCTCACCCAATACCGTTATCAGTTTCATTAAGAGACTGAACTTATTGGGTGAAATGTAATTAGGCGTGAGCCACAATAGGCCTGCTGATGGCCGCAGTGGAGGGTCTACTGAGACCCACTCACAACAAACCTAACCTAACCTAACACAAAATACTTCATGGAAATGTAGATGACTCAGAAATCTTATCTATAATATCTATAAACATCCCATCTCACTGTACAAGAAATTCGACAACTTCTATGTACCTGAATTGGCTTATAATAACGTTCATCAGAATTCTCCACTTTTTAAAATGTGCAATTATTATAATAAAATACAAACTATGATATCTTCTTTGTAAAAATAAGGATTTAAAAAACATACGCACAACTTTTGTAATTGATTACTGTGATACTTAGAATAATTAGTATAGTGATGTTATTATTAATGTTAGTTTTTCACTTTGTATTTAACGTTGAAATATGTTTATGTATTACACTGTATTAGGCACTCCTCTATAATTGGGCTTACCCTGTTGAGCGAGTTTTTTGTAAATAAATAAATAAATTACAAACAAAATATAAATATAAGGATATAGCAGCTCTTAATTTTAAATAAAAATAAAAAAAATGTTTTAATGGCTATCCTATTTATATCTTTATTTATATTTTGCTAGAATTGCTATTTTCTTGTCACTAAAACTCCTTTAAGTTAAAGGTCCCTTTAAAATGTTGAAAATACTGAGGGTAAGTGTTATGATATGAAGTTTATTAATTTTAATTTGGGGCGATGTTAACTTCTTGTTGATTTTGCCGACCAATGAAATATCATATAATAATAATCAATCTAATTTACTCAAAAAATTGTATTTTTCAACGACTAAGGGGCGGTTTATCAATGCTGGGGCTAGCTAAAATATCCTTCAGTAAGTGACTTTTCAGTCAATAGAATTCACCCATTTCAGACTAACCGACGGATAATTTTGCTAACTATGCATTAAAAAACTGGGCCTTAGTAGAGAATCGTTGATAATGCTTATTGAAGATAAATATATGTACTCACAGACTTTTATTTTATGAAATTTGATTTTCTACAACTCTTGTAAAATTTTTTGATATTTGCCACTGTTTCTATAGTGTTTCGAGTTGAAAGTTACCGCACACCGTTCTTTATTGCTGTGCTTTATCTAGAACGAAATTTATTCGGCCCACAGCCGAACCACTCTGCGGTGTTGCCATATGTTATTTCGCGGCTGACTAAACTATACTGGGCGTTTTAAACCGTGACGTCACCATATCTCACTTTTAGCGGGAGTCGAATTTTCCGAATTTTAAATTTTTTTGGACAATTTAGGCTATGGAATAAAAAGTAATTAGATACACTGAAATATCGTATGTTTTTAGAGTATAAATAAATAATTAAAAAAAAAAGTGAAATGACCCAACTGCAGAAGCGACGATATATTTTTTTAGGTTTCTCGAAGTTGGACGGTTCTCCCATGGCTCCAATACACATGAAAGTCGCGTCGACAAATAACTACAACCACTTCCCATATTCCGTAGGTTTAGCGGCTGTGGATTCCAGAATCATGTACAGTTGGAGATAACCTAGAATGACCCCCTTCTGCATTTAACATGTCAGCCACTCGGCTGATTTTTGGCAGGCCGGTATGATCTTTAATTCCGAGAACAGTGTAGGTTCTATCTCTACTATTTGGAGCTCGTACCGGAGATCGCAATATTAGGTTAGTTGGTCAAGATGTTTTTCTCAGCAGTTGCCGACAATTTGTTGACATACATCATCTCAGTTTGATGGTCGATAAAACTGACATAGTCCTCTATGTCAGTTTTATTGGCTTGAGTCGTCTGACAACCGGGAACGAGTAGTTTCAGTAAATACGACAATTCTCGTCCCCAACAACAGAATCAATATTTTCGGAAACGTAAGGCAGCATTGGTGTCTGGTCTACCACATACGAATGTCTTAGGTGGTAATATAACACTTGTAATGCAGCATTATGTCGGAGAATACAAAAGTGCATGAGCAATTTCTGCAGTTGATATAGGCATCTCTACACGTCACACGCGGCTACGATAGACCAAGATATTGACTACATCATCCTGAGAGGACACAATGATTTCTTTGGCCTCCAACTAAGCCCGGCATTGATCTTAAAAAGGCGAATGTCAGCCTGGTCGATACACCCAGTGTTTCTATGTTCTTATAGAAGACACTATTCTGTCACCCCTTATTCCTATTTTTTTTTCGAAATATCCGATGCCGGCCAGTCCTCCCGTGGCCTCCGACGCCTCACGGGAGTCGCGCCGGCGCATCAACTACAGCCACTCCCCACATCCCGCAGGGTTAGTGACTGTAGATACCAGAATCATGTGCCCTAAGCAGACGGAGAGAACCAAGAATGACCGCCTTCTGCATTTGGCCTGCCAGCCACTCGGCTGATTTTTGGCAGGCTGGTATGATCTTCAGTTCCGAGAGCAGCGTATGCTTTATCCCTCCGAGTACACCGATTATTAGGACGACCATTTTGACCGAGTAGCCTGGGTACAGCACTTGAAGCTCGTACCGGAGATCGCGATATTTGGTCCGTTTCGCCTCCAAGGTGATGTTTTTCTCCGCAGGTGCCGAGAACTCGATGACATACATCACCTTGAGTTGATGGTCGATTCCTATTATTATTATTATTATTATTAATATTATTACCACGATTTAAGGATCTTAAAATAGTTTTGTTTTATAAAACCTGTTGCCATACTTATCCAGATTATAAAGATGTATTACATAAATATCAAAATTATATATGCACGGTACCGACATTTGTATACACTTACTTGCCTCGTCTTGTAGCAGCCACACCAAAAGTTTCAGAGTTAAGTTTGCGCTCAACACGCCAGTCAGTTCGTTGCGATTTTCCTTTAGCTCGTTCTACAGCTTCACAGGAAATATTATCAAAAAAGGACTTATTCTTGTCATAATATACTTCATGTTCTTCTTCCTGTTCCGTTTCTCCTGCTCCAGTTTCATTTCCAGAATCATCTTTTTTATCCGCATCACCATTGATCTCACTTTTTGTACTTGTACTACCAGCCTCATCGAATTTTACCTAGAAACATTAAATTACAGGTACTTCAAAAATTTTATTATGGAATTTCTTATACCTTAGCTAACTGACTTCTTAATTCCTCAAACTCAGTATTTGCTTGTTCAAAATCATAATCATTTTCAAATTTCAAAGTATTTTTAATTTTATTACTTCCTTGATTCGGCTGATTTTGATTAGACCTAAATCCACTTCTGGGTCTTCCCCTAGGTCTCATGGGTCCTCTATTCACCCAATTTCCTCTTGGGTTATTTTGGTGCCCTTGATAACTCTGATGGTACCCCTGTCCTTGACCATGGCTCTGGTGAATTTGATAACCCATTTGCTGATTGTTATGATGGCTCTTGTTAGCACCAGATCTATTTTGATTCTTTTGGTAAAAATAAAAAATGTGTTAAAAGAATTTTTTTAGAATTTTATTATGAATAATTAAATAAATGAAATATACAAAGGTTTAAAATTTTGGAAATATCATTCTTTACCAGCATTCAGTAGCCTGGATTAATCATATCTGTTTATACATTTATTTGGTGTATTGATATCAAGCTAATGTTATATTTGTTTTGGAGTGGAAAAAAGTTAAACTGGAAGAATTATTGTGCAACAACTGAATTGTTGCAAACAACAATTTTTACTTTAATTTAAATGCCAATAAGTCTTGAACAAAGCAAATTAATGTAAATAAATCTACAGAAAAAAGACAATAATTTTCAAGCTATATTTAGTGTACTGTGTGTCCACAGATTTTGAAATGCATTGGTTTAGTCGACAAAAAATGTCCAATGAAGTAAAATTTCATATTTAGGGGATTTTTGGTGGACCTATATATTATATTCTTTTAGTGGTTAAAATTTAAACCATAAATTGTATTTAAAAATTATTTTCATTATGAACATAATATATCTATTTACGGAATATTGAAGTATAAACTACTCTTTATATCTGTTTTTTTTTTAATAATAATATGTAATAATAATACATTTATTTTTACAAGAATACAAATTGTTACATAATTTTTTTTACAATTATATGAATAGTTAAATATAAAATTAATAACATAAAGATAAAAAAAGAAGTCGCAAGCAATTTTGATAAAAATTTATTATAAGCAATACATTTTAATTACAGGCAATTTTAATGCAATTGATTGACTTCTTTCTCCATCTTACAAAGTGAACATGAAAAGGTAACTATTATGTAAATAAATTTGAAGTAACTTTAAAAATATAAACTTGCTTGTGTGTATCTAAAAAAAATAAAAATAGACGTTAGTTTTTTGTTTTCAGGTACTTATTTTAAATTGTAATTTTTGGTTTTCTCTAATTTTACATCTTCAATTTTTAAAGAATTTGTCATAACGATTCAAATTACCCGCCACATGCGTACAACATATATCCAGTATTTGCAACAAAATTTTTTCAAGACTGGACAAATGCAATCGCACTCGAGAAAGATTCCGTCAGAAGTGTGGAAAGTGGTTTGACAGCAATTTTGATGTTGTGAAGAAGAAGAACCGGAGGGAACTGATGAAACTGTGTCAAGTGCTGAACCAAGCATGTCATCGGGTCGGGGTCGACCTATGGTAACGTTTGAGGAAGGTAATTCGAGGACCAAGAGGCGACGAGCCGTGAATATATCGACAGAGTTTGAAACGGAAGAACTCAGTTACGCTGCGAAAGTGGCTTTGAAATCCAAGGGAAAAGATTCAGAAGCCAAAATAATCACAGAAGCTGTGTTTACGACACCAACTTGAGTTACGAAAATTCGTAAGGCCTGGCATGCTGCACAAAAATCAGAAAATTTAGTTCCTTTAACGCCAGATGAGGCGATTTCTTCAATTGTCGAAGTCAAATTAACGAAACGTCAGTACACGTTTATTAGACAGCAAGCTAAAGAAAAACAAGCGGATATATACCCCTCCTACCACAAAGTTTTAGAGGCTATGGTCCGATGTTATCCGCCAATTGACACCCTAACAGTAACACAACAGTTCGTGGAAGTTCAAGTACAAGCCTTTCTGGATCTTAGGTTTAGGTCTTAGGTTTGTTGTGAGTGGGTCTCAGTAGACCCTCCACTGCGGCCATCAGCAGGCCTATTGTAGCTCACGCCTAATTATATTTCAGCCAATAAGTTCAGTCTCTTAATGAAACTGATAACTTTATTGGGTGAGAATGTGTCCAGATCCTCTGGCAGCAGTTGCCCTTTGCCAAATATTGAGAATCGGATCCTCTCCACAGCGGGACAGGTGCATATGATGTGGTCTGCCTTCTCATCATCCTACAGGCATAGACGGCACTCGGCGTTTTCCGCTAGGCCGAGTTTATGCAGATGATAGTTTAGTCGGCAGTGCCCGGTATATAGGCCTGTTAGAGTTTTCAGGTTTATCCTGTTTAACTCTAAAAGTTTCTTAGCTCTCGACTTCAAAGGGTATTTTATAAACACCTTCGAATGAACTAATCCTGGTAACTCTTGCCAATACTGGAGAGTTTGCCTTTCAGCCCAGGTTGAGATAGCCATCTTGGCAGTACTTGAGGATATGCCAAGTATTGGTTCTGGTCCGATGAATCGTGATCCCGCTCCTTCTCTGGCTAAGGAGTCCGCTATTTCGCTACCTTCCATACCAGAGTGGCCGGGTATCCAGACCAGAGTCACTTTGTTGTTCTTGCTCAAATGATTTAGAGCTTTCTGACAGTTCCATACCGTCTTGGAGTTACACCGGTAGGAGCCAAGAGCTTTTATAGCTGCTTGGCTATCTGAGAAAATTTTTATTGATCTGCGTGTAAGATGCATATATTCCAGCCATCGTACATACAGTTCAATGGCATGAACCTCAGCCTGAAAAACAGTTGCATGAGTACCTAGGTTTGAGACTATCCTCACCCTTGGACTGTAGCTGTGTACTCCGGCTCCTGTTCCCTCAGGAGTTTTGGAGCCGTCTGTAAACCAACAACTGTCTGCCTTCAGTAGGTCTGCTTTATTCCGATCACACTCATCTCTTTCTGGAGAAAGGATGTTGAAGGTCAGCTCGTAGTTGGTCATAGTAGGCATAGTATCCGAGGGCATTCCCAGGATGCTGTGATTCTCTATGTCATCCAACAACCTGTTCCGCTCCATGATACTAGTCTGCGGCATATTAATGGCCGCTTGTTGCAGTCTGTAGGTTGCCCACCTGGCCTCTCTCTCCAGATATATATGAAGAGGGGGTAAATCCAGGAGGAATTCCATTGCAGCTGACGGTGTGGTGCTAATTGCTCCCGTTACGGTCATGCATGCTAATCTCTGCAGTCCAGAGAGTTTGGATTTGGCTGTCCGTTGTAATCCTTTCGGCCACCAAACAATGGATCCGTATGTTATCATTGGTCTGATGACCGTGATATAGATCCAGTAAATTTGTTGGGGACCCATGTCCCAGGATTTGCCACAAATACGACGGCATGTCCATAGGGACGGCTTTGCTTTGTGAATTACCTTTTCCCGATGGGAGTTCCAATTAAGTGATTTATCCAGAGTGATTCCTAGATATTTCACCTCCTCCGCAAATGGAATAGTTTCACCCATTAAAGTGGGAGGTCTTAAGTCCTCCAGCTTCCTTTTCCGGATGAATGGTACTATTACTGTTTTTTGAGGGTTTACAGACATCTGTTCCCTGTCGCACCAGTTACTCACTGCATCCAGTGTCTCTTGAAGGGTATTTGATATTACTCCTTCAGAATTTTCTCTGACTAGTATGACTAGATCATCTGCATATGCTAGAACCTCAACCTCCCACGCCTTTCTGGATCACACGGTTTCCCGAATCCTGGAAATGCAAAAACCCATAACATTATCTCTTGCTACTGAAACAGTTATGAAGTTTAGTACCGTTAGTAAAATGGGGTTGCGATGGTAGTAGCGGTCTCAATATAAGCAACAGTTTTCCGAGTCTACCTTAAGAGATAGCCATCTATTTTTAATGTCCATGGCTCCCTTGTAATTGTCTGCGCAAGTGAATGTTATTTTCAAGATGTCAAGTATGCAACCAAGGTGGTCATATTGCTAAGTTATATAAAACTAGAAATAAGCATGTAAACTTTATTGACAAAAATATTGCAAATATTGCAAATAGTGACTATTTTGGCAATATGTTAGACGAAAATTCTGAAAGTAGAGTAAGTAGTAACGAAGTTGTTGATCTGTATTATTCTGATTTTAGTTGTGATACTGTTAATATTACAGGTAATATGTTTATTTATGATGCTCGAGAAATGTATGTCAATTTTAAGGCTGCAGACAAATCAATGATTTTTATATAGAGGTTTTATTAGCCAATTATATGTTTATGTGATAGCGGCTCTCCTATTTCGGTGGTATATGAAACATATTTAAACTGTTTGTCTAATTATAGATTGCAAAGAGATGACACTTTACTAAGAGGTTATAATGGTAGTCTGTTTGAACCCCAAGATTTTTTATAGCTGAAGTTACTTTTAATAAATATAGTTTAAAAAAACTAAAAAACACGCTTTTAAAGCACATCAAACTAAAAAAGTGAAAAATAATTATTAATATAAACTGAAAACAATAATGAACGAAAAATACTAGTATTATTGTGAAAAAAAGCGTGGGTTGCTCGATATACGAAAAATATGGCACAAAGCAACCCACGCTTTTTTCACAATAATACTAGTATTTTTCGTTCATTATTGTTTTCAGTTTATATTAATAATTATTTTTCACTTTTTTAGTTTGATGTGCTTTAATAGCGTGTTTTTTAGTTTTTTTAAACTATATTTATTTTTCACTTTTTAGTTTGATGTGCTATGAAAGCGTGTTTTTTAGTTGTTTTAGACTATATTTATATTACTTATTGATGCTGATATTATAACATATTACGATCCAACAGATATTTCTGAAAAAAAAAGTATTTTTTTATTTCAGCCGTGGGATTTGAACTCACGCCCGAGGAGTCTGTCGTTTCGCGTCGACTGCCTTAACCCGCTCGACCACCGCGACCTAGCTGACAATCGCGGAATGTACTTACATATTAAGCCTTTGCTCTTACGCAGAGGATACGTGAAGAAAGGACTGGCGATCCTGATCAGGATAATGATATAAACTTATCAAATTATTGTATTGTTACCGGTTCTTCGTAAGTGTACAAAGTTTCAATTAAATCTGTCTGTTTAAATTGGGTCAAAATCGAGTCCAAAGAGTCGGTTACAAACAAACAAACAAACAAACAAGCAAACAAGCAAGCAAGCAAACATACAGGTGAAGCTAATAAAAGCGTGTTAAAAATAGAACGCAGGATAGCAGATTCTACGTTGTTCACAACGGAGGTGCAAATATTTTGGGCAGAATTTGGATGACATTACAGGTAAAAATCGACATTATAATAATATTTCCACAAGTCATGAAATGGATAAATTAATATAAAAATATCCTCTTTTATTCAGTGAAAAATTGGATAAAGATAAACATTCTCAAGTGCATTTAGAACTTAATGATAAATGTTTCTCCTATTTTTGCAAGTACAGAATAATACCCCTGGTTTTTCGTGAATCAATGGATCTGGAATTGAAAAAGCTGGAAGAAGAAAACATAATAATACAAGTGGCGCATAGTGAGTTAGCAACAATCCTTGTTCCAGTCATAAAAAGTGATCAAACCATTAGAATATGTGCAGACTATAGTGACGATGAACAAACATCTGAAATCCGCGAATAGAGCATCTGCACGTGACGTCACGTTTTCAAGGTCGTTGCTTGTAGGATAAACAAATAGCAAATCATAACCTTACTCCAGATATAAAAATAGTAAAAATACCATTGTACTTATTTAATAACTTTTTCAATTTTTGTGTCCTTACATTTTTAATTAAAATGCCAAGTTTTTGTACTGTGGTGGGTTGTAGAACATGGTAAAAGAAAATGTCAGTTTTTATAGAATTCCATCAGTCCAGTTTATAAACAATATAATCAATTGGTGTGTGATAACATCACTATACATGATCAAAACCAAACTTTCTTACAACAACAAACACAGAAATACGTTCACAATAAAATATTACAACCAACCACCAAACTATTATATATGACTAAATAATAGCATTTGAAGTTCTGGCCTCTTCTTTGTTTACCTCCAAGCAAGTTAGACACGCCCATAGGGTCATGTGCCGCAGATGCTCTATTACCCCCTGCCAAGAATCGAGGAAGTTTTTTTTCAACAAGGTTAGTAAGGCACAGTATTTCTTTAAAACTGACTTATATTCTGCTCTGCACATAATCAAATTAAGGTTACGGAAAATACAGCGAAACCTTGCATGGAGTACACCAGAAGGAACTTTAAGGTGAATAGGTTTCCATTTGGAATCACACCTATGATGAGCATATTCCAAAAGATAATAGAACAAACAGTTCAAGTAATCGATGGAGAAGTAAGTTTTGTGGATGACAATAATTCCTGGAGTTTCTAAAATGGAACGTTTGTAAATTTATTCTTAAAACGGATCATAAGCCATTGGTGTCCATTTTTGGGGAACATAAAGGCATACCTCAAATGGCAGCGAATCGATTGCAAAGATGGGCGATTTTTCTAAGCATGTTGTAACTGAAGAATTAATACCTTATTTGCATAGGCGTCAGGACCTAGAGTTTGAAAATGGTGTCCTAATTTGGGGCCACAGAATTGTGATTCCAAGGAGCTTAAGAAAAAGACTTGTCGGAGCTACATACATCACATTTCTGCATATCAAGAACAAAGTCATTGCTATTTAATATTTTGAGCTAATATAGATAATGATATTAAGATGATAAAATCTTGTACTTCGAGCCTGGAAAACAAACAAGATCCAGTCTTAAGCAATTCTTTTGAACGTGTTCATATTGATTTTCTTGGTAATATGTATTTCATTCTTATAGATTCGTACTCCAAATGGATTGAGGTTTTTCTGATGCATGACACCACTAGAGTAAAAATTGAGAAAGTTTTGAGGGAAACGTTTGCGAAGTTTGGTTTGCCAAGTACGATAATAAGTGATAACGGACCACAATTATTGGTATCCTCTAGTCTTAAAATGTTTTTCAAATTAAATGGCATATATAATATCACGATACCTTCATCATGCGTAAAGCAACAGAGCTGCAGAGACCACAGTCAAAACTTTTAAAAACAAGCTAAAAACTGCACAAGATGAAAAAAATAAGGGCACAGCAATTTCAATGTTAATTTCAAGAGTTCTGTTCACATATCGTACTACAGAACATATCGTGATAGATACAACATCATTTCAGCTTATGTTCAACGACAGAGAGGCCAGAACAAGGCCGAGTCAAATTAAGGAGAACCGAGAGTTTAAAGACGATTTTAACGCGGATGATAACGCATCTAAAAGCAGAAGCATCATTAACATTAATGATACTATGTTTTCAAAAAGAGTTAAAACACCAGGAAATTCAAGGAAAATACTACGGAGGAAGAAAAAGGAACTTTGTAATTGGAGAAGATATCTACGTTAGAGCCTACAACGATTTAGAAAACTCCAAGCACTGGATAAAGGCAAAAATCGGTAGGACAACATACATTTGTGAAATAACAGGAGCACACGTTAAAGCGGCATGCGAATCAAATTCCAGAAACATCTGATTCTCGACAAGTCACCGGAGAAACGCTCTTTACACTGGCCGAGTATAGAACCTTCTAAAAGTTATCAAAATGTTATTAATTCTGATTCCTCAATCGGTTATTTTATTAATTTGCTCTCCTTTAGTTTTGCCCAGCCTCCCGTTACTATCAATGAAGAACCAGTAAGTATTATTTCCAATGACGATGTTAATAATGATTTTTCTAGCCATAATTACTCACATGAGTCTAAAAACAGCTCTTATGAAAGTATTATATCTTATTTTAATTCTAGCCCTTTAAACGAAACTGTTCAAGTAGCAGAGTTAGCAGATCTTGTACCTAGTTATATGACTATGAATATGAGTAGACCTATTGTTTTGTCCACATTTTTATTCTTATAAATGTGTATAATAAATATCCCCTTTGATTTTGTAGTCCCGCGAATTTTCATACTTTTTATTTAATTTTGTATAAAACCTTTAGAAGTTTTTGCGACTTCCTGACTGTCTTTGCGCAGCATAGACATATGAATATAAAGTAGACATTTTTAATTCATAGTTTGATGCCGCGGAATATTTCATGTTCCACCTATTATCTTTTCAAAGTAAATTTTGTAGTTTAAATATCGCTAGTAAAGTTTTGTTCTCGACGCCGTTTGTTTGGTAATTTATTAGTGACCGTTTAGTGTGGAAAAGAATAGACTTGCTCGTAAATTTAATGGCGATTACTCTTCGTAAGAAATTCGAAGGACTGCCAGCTATCCCGATCCAGCCCTCGTTCATCTATGTGGTTTTAGAGAGCTCTCACAACAAAACCACCCTACTTTAAGAACTGCAGTCAGAGGTAAGAAGTGCATTACTTTTTAAACTCACATGGAGGGAGAAATATTTGAGGAAAGGTTTGAAAATACCCTAATTCCAAAATTAAAACCGAATAGCATTATTGTTCTTGACAATGCGAAGTACCATTCGAGACAACTGTATAAAATTCCTAACAAGAGTTCTACTAAGCTGGAGTTACAAATTTTTTTAATGGAACATGACCTCTATTATGAGGAAAATTATAATAAAGCACAACTATTGGAAGTCCTGCAAACGAAACATTATGAGAAGTATATTATAGACACTGTAGCGGAGAGATATGGCCACAAAGTGTTTAGATTACCGCCATATTTCTGTATTTTCAACCAGATTGAATTAATTTGGTGTAAACTAAAGAAAAATGTCAGAAAAGGAAATATTTTACCGAAATTCGATAAAAAAAGTCGTAGAATTAATTCAAAATTAATAAGGAAGATTGGGAAAATAGAATTAGGAAAGTAATTACAATTGAGGATGATTATTTAAAAATTGCTGAATGTCATATAAATGGTGGAAATAAATTTATTATAAATTTAAACGAGGATAGTAGTTCATCCGAAAATGAAGAAGAGGGTGAGAAGGGCGAGGATTCAGAGGAAGAAGCGATGTGAGGTGAAGTGATTTTTGTGATATCAACTGTATTATTTATTTCCGTTTTTGTGTTTTCGTAATTCAGTGCTTGAGAAATATTCTTTTTCAGGATGTTATTATTTATTATTATTATTTTTTTTCATTTTGACAAAAATACGTCTTTCTGTTTTTATTAAAGTAATAGGTTAGGTTAGGTTAGGTTAGGTTATTGTGGGTGGGTCCTTGTGAACCCTCCACTGCGGCCATTAGCCATTATAGTAATAACTTTACTAATTTATTATGAAATATTTCATTGTTACTGTTTTGAGAGTATATTTTTTTGTTTTTATTTTGTTTTTAAAGGTTTCTTGTTACTTTTTAAATAATTTCTTTTTCTATACTAATATTCCATACCCATCCTTTCCTGACAACAAATGCTCATAACTCCTCGCGGTTCTTGCTGGGTAGTAACAATTTATATTAAGCGAACTTGAATACTGCAACTACTGTATGTGTAGTCAATACTTTAAATTCAACAATTTTATTTCAAGTTGATACTTTTTTCTACAATTGTTAAATTGTTGCTAGCTAAACTGAGCACAAACACCTACATTGAAAAAGTAAACGAGCGAGCAATACAGATAAATCCGGCTCTGCGTTCTGTAGCGTCTTACCCCGCACGTCACGTCACTAAAGCGATTTCTCCTAATATACATATGCTTTATTTTAAGTACATTTTTAAGTTGTGATAAATGTCACGTATATATTACATAATATTATTGTCTATAGTTATTTATTATTACATATTATTTTGTACACAGTCTAACATCCGTTTATTTTAGAATGAAGGATATTTTATTTTACACAAAAAAAAAAAAAAATTACATGGACATACCATTAAATTGAAATTCAAATGATTAAATATCTTTATCACAACGATTCAAATTAACCGCCTCCTTTAAATATAATTGCACATGTGCACACCACATATCCGGTATTCGTACATAAAAATGAACGCATTTCACGAACGTCTGTCTGCCAATGAATCCAACTGATACCGTAGATATATTGTAATAATTGTTCCTGAGAAGTCTGTGATAATCAATATTAGTGAAAAGTTGAGTAGTTTGCCTTCCACCCAAACACTTGGATTGATTACAGAAATGTTTTATATTTAGGTTTAAAAAAGGTACATATTTCGTCCTATATTTACAAAACTTTCGATCTTATTTTCTGGTAGATTAAGAAGCCATGTTTGAAAATTATCTGTCATTTTTTTAATATGGACTATTTATATTCTTGACACTAAATTATAAAACCGAGGATTTGGGTAGCTAAAGCTTTTTGTAAAAATTGTTTTGTGTGCTCTAGGTAGTTATGCTCCCAGGCTGATAAAAGTATTCCCATAGAATATTCAAAAGCGGTATTAATGCTTAGAAAAAACTTTTGAAGTATTTAAATGTATCAATGGGAGAGTCATTATTTATAACTGCTGTATACCGGGTGATTCATAAGAAATGGGTAATATTTTACCTGCCGATTATATAGCGGAAAATATTAACTTTTTGCTTAATAACTGATGGTCAAATATTAATACTTACTGAGATACAGGGTGTTAAAGTTATAAAAATAAATCAGTAATGTTGTTATATTTCAGTTATTTTTTCACACATAAACATACAAGTCAGTACAATTAGGTTCTTTGATGTGAGAAAATCGAATAAGCTATCATTTTTTGGTGTATCGCATAGAAGGCGCTACATATGCTATCTTGGCTTAACAGAATCCGTCATAACTTTTTGTACTTCGTTCATTTATAATCTCATATTTTTTTTTTAAAAGGGTTACTTGTTTTATTTTCATTAAATGCACCCTTATTGAGATATTTACATTTTAGAATATCCTGCGCACCCATATTTTTTTTACTTTTTTGCTGTGATCCTCTCTTTCCTCCTTAAAATGAATAATTTGTACTTAAAGTAAAACAAATATCCCGATTAATTAAAGGGTAGGTGCTAAATTTTTTTAACAAAGTATGCTATAGAAATACTTAAGTGGAACATACTGACACAGATGTATTTATTTACTATCTGTCAAATCTTTATTGTGATATTTGAATTGCTGGTGTTTGTTAATTATAAATTGTGTTAAAGTAAAGGTGTAAATATGCCACGACATAACGATTTTACTAATGAAGAGATGAGAGATATGATCTGTGTTTATGCAAGAGCAAATTTCTCTGGTTTTGCTGTAGCTAAAGTATATCGATAAATATATTCTGGTAGAAGACAGCCTAATTGCAAGATTTTTCAAAACTCGTTCAATCGATTAGGCGAAACAGGTTCAACCTGACCAAGAAGATGAAGTTTTAGTTCAAGTAACTGATGATCCCGGAAATCAGTACCTGCTGTCTGTCATTAGCTACTGGAATTAGTCAGTCTTCAATAGTAAGACTGTTGAAAAAGGAAAAGTGTCACCCGTTTCATTTTACTCTCGTTCAGAATTTACTTCCACGGGATTACCCAACTAGAGGTAGTTTTTGTCGCAGGATGCGAAGAAAATAAAATTAAGACCGTTCATTTTACAAAAATATCCTCTTTACAAACGAAGCTACATTTACGAGACGCGA
>JANEYF010000987.1:0-37520 GCA_029963845.1 Rhamnusium bicolor
TTATGCACTATACGATTTATTATATCAAGATGTACTTATCCTCAAAAAATAATTCCCAAGTTTGTAAACACCCTGAATATATATATATATATATATATATATATATATATATATATATATATATATATATATATATATATATATATATATATATATATATATATATATATATATATATATATATATATATATATATATATATATATATATATATATATATATATATATATATATATATATATATATATATATATAGTAATTCATGAAGAGTGGTGATGATATTTTAACGGATTTTCCAGAGAGGTAGTGGCGGTAAGGGTGCAGAAATACAAATATCATACTTGGTGTGCAGGCAAATAGGCTGATAGTATAGACCTTCTAACTCAAAAGAGGATTATCCGAAAGAACTCGGTTGTGTAAGTTCACTAAGCTTGATTTGCCACCTCCAGCAGAGTTTTCCCGAATAGAAAACTGTGGTGTTTAATTTAAATTTTTCTTTTTTTAAATTTTAGGATTATATCAACCAGTATTAATATATTATGTAACGAGACATTTTCATCACGATTCTTTGTTTTAAACATTTTTGTTTAAACGAAGATTTATTTCATGGTCTTTTTGAGAATTGTTGTCAATAGCACACTGATATCAGGAAAAACATTCAACAGAGTTCTACGTTGAACTTCACAGATGTTATACGTAAAGTGTCAGATTTCCACGTTGAACTCTGTTCAATAAATCGTACGCGTATAGACACACCGACAAACAGACAGCATGCCGCTTTGAATAAATATAGTTAGATGAGTAAATCAAAAGCATATTACTGACACTTTATTAAACAATATTTTCGGAAATTATGTAAAATTTATTAAATAATGACTTTAAATAAAAGATTTTTTTTATAGTATTTAACGTTAATTTTCCAGTATATTATGCAAATTGATTCGCTACAAACAATGTTTTCATTAAGCCATGTAATAGCAAAATAATGATAATATATAGTTGACACGATAAGACGAAAATTACATCCCACCTTACCTGGCCGAATTAATTTACTCCATTCTCGCGTGTATACCTTCATCAACCCAACAATGCCACCAACGTAATAAGGGTTCTCTGATATTTAATGTTTCGACAATATAATACAATGCA
This sequence comes from Rhamnusium bicolor, assembly GCA_029963845.1. Classification (NCBI taxonomy): domain Eukaryota; kingdom Metazoa; phylum Arthropoda; class Insecta; order Coleoptera; family Cerambycidae; genus Rhamnusium; species Rhamnusium bicolor. The sequence goes on from JANEYF010000987.1 coordinate 1,150, forward strand.
TTCTTGCAGTGATCGTTACACTATGAAATTCACTCGTGGTAGGTACATTAGAGAAACACAGCACACAATTGACAGTAGAATGTAGAAATATTTTCTACCTGAAAAAATTAAAAGTTCCTTAATTTCTTAAAATTATGTTTAGTATAAAACATAATTAAAAAATTTAGCAAAATGATTTCTATGCTTTCTATGACTAATCATAGACGTGACTAACGTATTGTTGGCAAAAACGGGTTTCAGTTTTAAGTTCAACAAACACGAATTAGTAAAGGACATAATTTTCAGCAAACCCCAGAAACATTGTAATCTTGTGCTTTGTAATTTGGATTTTACTTGAGTAAATTCAAAAGTATAACGTATAAAGCTGTCACCGCTTTTGTAATACAGGGTGGGTCAGATTTTAATCGGCAAACTTAGAGAATCGATATAATACACTAAAATAAGACGAATTGCCATATACACTTACAGCTGAAAATGTTTAGTGTTCGAGATAGAGGACACATTTCTCCGGAAATAATTGAGACATTATTATGAAATTTAGATGGTGCAAGTTGCGTACACTTCAGACCATAGTCTCGTCTCCATTGGAAGTTATATTAATGGAAAAATATAAAAACATATAATTTTTTAAACGATTCCCAATTAACACCTAACTAAGGGGATGAATGATTTTGAAATGACTCAAAGACGTTGCATCCATCAAAAAATTATAGGAAACCTTTTATAGTTATTAATGATAGTAAAATAACTTAGGTCAGGTGAAAATAAATTTAAACTTCAACGCCCTCTATCTGGAAAACTAAGCATTTTTAGCTATAAGTTTATATGACAAGCCCATATTATTTTGGTGTGTTCTATTGATTCTTTAAGTTCTCCGATTAAAATCTGACGCACCCTGTATAATTTTACATGAGATCGTTCATATGCGAGAAAAGATCTTTGAGCTCTTCTACCTAACTAGAACATTTAGTTTTAAAGCTATACATATACATTTTCATAAATGCAAATTTCTACATTAATAAAGCTGGATTTTCAAGCAGTCCCCAAATACACCCTTGTTGAATCCAGTATGACCTCAATATTTAAGCGGATCAGAAAGCGATACCAAAAACATTTGGGACATATTAAAACAAAATAATATACAGGGTGGGGCAATAGTGCGTCCGACTTCGATATCTTGAGTTCTATGATATCTGGAAACTTGATTTAAAAACATAATAAAACTATACAGAAAAGTCTATAACCGAAAATTGCGTTCGAATATACAGGGTGAGATAAGACGATTCTACAGGGAGAAGTAAATTTTTTTTAAATGAAATGCCATGTATATCAGAAAATTTTTTTTAATCCTCTTTGTTGCATCCTTTTACTCCTATATTATTATTGATTTTCTCTCAACCACTTGTATGTAATGATTTTTTTGTTGTTGAAATTATACCACTTACACGTGTATTTTAAAAATATCACTACAATCACAACTATCGATTTTAAGAAAAAATATGTTAGTCAGTTATGAGACACCTGTGTGATGACACTCGGCCATTTTCACTTCCTAAAACTATACAAGGTGGCCAAAAAGAATTTTTAAATTTACAACGTTTTGAACTGAATTTCCTCAATTTTTTCAAATGTATATGTGCCCTAAGCAGACGGAGAGAACCCAGAATGACCGCCTTCTGCATTTGGCCTGCCAGCCACTCTGCTGATTTTTGGCAGGCCGGTATGATCTTCAGTTCCGAGAGCAACGTAGGCTTTATCCCTCCGAGTACACCGAGTATAAGGACGACCATCTTTACCAAGTAGCCTGGGTACAGCACTTGGAGTTCGTACCGGAGATCGCGATATTTGGTCCGTTTCTCCTTCTCCTTTAAGTGGAGAGGACTCAGAGAGTCACCCTGGAAAACTCCTCTCCTAAATGCCACCTTCTCTGCCGTGACTCGCTGTGCACCTGATGTTATGGTGAAGCGAGTCTTCCAGAGTGGCAGCAGCTATTCTATGCACCTCATTAGTGGTGCTGGTACCGCAAGATATTCGAGCAAGTGCAACAATAGCTCGTGCGATGTTGTATCAAATACCTTGCGGTATGCAATCCAGGCTATCGATAGATTCCTCTTATACAGAATCCTGTGTAATACAGCGGTATATCTGCAGGCTGTCCTTGCAACCTGCCATGCCCTTCTTGGCACCACGCTGTTCGTGTATCTGCTGGAAGACCGGATCAACAGACCTCAGTGTCCTAGCATATAAGATACGTGTAAATATCTTGTAGCAGGAGTTGAGGCAAGTGATCGGCCTATAATTCCTCGGGTCGGAAAGATCCCCCTTTTTAGGGATGAACACAGTACGTCCCTCGACGAAACAGTCCGAATTCTTCTGCCCCTCATTCAACCATGAGTTGAAAACTCGCGCCAGACGGCGGTGAGTGGAAGGAAATTTCTTCCACCACCACATGCTGTCTGGGCCCGGGGCAGCGAAGTTCTTGGTACCAACAAGTGCTTGTTGGACTTCCTCCGTACTGATTGCCGGGCACACTTCTTCTGGCTCTTCAAGATGTCTGTGGCACAGAGCTTCGAAGTGTGCAATTGCTGGAGTATCGCTGTTGAATGGACGCGTCGTTTCGTAGATTCCCTTCCAGAAGGTTTCGACATCTTTTACAGTCGGCGGATTATCTACAACACGCTGTGGCTCTTGAAAGAGGCGGGAAAGATTCGTACGGAACAAATTGTTTTGCTCCATACTCCTTACCCGCCTCTTCAACGTTTTCTTTATTGCCATGAGCGCTCGGATCCTATCTAGACAATGCTGCTTGATGGTAAGCATCACTGTCAGATTTAGAGTATGTTGTTGACGTCTTAATCCCGCGGCTATGCACCGGATTCTGGGAGTAAAAACTCTACCACTCGTCTTGTATTCCACCACACTCTGTATTCTAGAAGCTTGTTGTCTGGCCGACTGTATTTTATCCTCGATTTTTCGTACACGCCGCTTGCTTTCTCGACCCCGTGATTGATTGACCTCTCACGGGGGACGAGTTGCTTTTGCAGCGTTGTATACGGCCCAGTTGATTTGCCAGATGTCTGCATCCTGTGGAAGTTCCACATCTATGACCGCGTCCATTCTAACCAGGTCTTGTGGCTTTAGGTTAGCCCTGGTGTTAAGACTAACCCTCGTCCTTAAGTCTACACCGGTGAACTCTAAAAGAATGTTCCCCTTCAGCTGGTAATTGCCGCAGTGGGAATGCGGCTGGCAGTTCTTCCAGCTGACGTGGTGCCCTTTACGTAACCTGTCCTGAGCAGAAAGGACACTTGATCTCTCAGATGTTGAGGGGAATTCGTGATGCTTTGGATGCATTTCGCACCAAAGTGCATGCAGTCGCGTCATGTATCCCCTTCGCCCAGGTTCGCAACTCTCGCGGCAGGTCAGCAAGTCATCCTGAAGTTCCCTCGTCCACTTAAAGCGTCCGCGTTCAATGTCTTGGTTGTCAATGTTGAGACCATCCGGTAAGGCTCCTCCGACCTGTTTCTGACCCGCATCCGCTTGGAGTCGATTGTGAGGGGCCCTTCTTAGATTATAAGGAACCCGAGCTGTAAGAGCATCAGGGGTGGTTAGCCCTGGTATCCCTGGCTGGCATTTGGCAGGCATAGTTGCCTCTGCCTGTCCAGGGTGCACCGCGCGGAGGTTGCCGGTCCTTAGCACCCATTATTATTGTTATTATATGCATGTGTATTGTGTATGTATGTAGGTGCATATATCCGTTTATTTCATTTATTTTTCCTTGTTTGTTCCATAAATTATATTATATAAATATTTTTTAATTTACATTTTTTTATAATTCTATACATAAGTACATCATATTTTATATCTTGTAGTTCCCTCAGGATGGTAATAAAATTAACCGAAACGTCGACAAGTTGATGAAGTAGTTTTTTTCAAAATGAAGATCCAACAAAACTTTTTCCAAGTCATAATAATACCTACTTAGGTTAGGTTAGGTTAGGTTTGTTGTGAGTGAGTCTCAGTAGACCCTCCACTGCGGCCATCAGCAGGCCTATTGTGGCTCACGCCTAATTATATTTCACCCAATAAGTTCAGTCTCTTAATGAAACTGATAACTTTATTGGGTGAGAATGTGTCCAGATCCTCTGGCAGCAGTTGCCCTTTGCCAAATATTGAGAATCGGATCCTCTCCACAGCGGGACAGGTGCATAAGATGTGGTCTGCCTTCTCATCATCCTCCAGGCATAGACGGCACTCGCCGTTTTCCGCTAGGCCGAGTTTATGCAGATGATAGTTTAGTCGACAGTGCCCGGTATATAGGCCTGTTAGAGTTTTTAGGTTTATCCTGTTTAACTCTAAAAGTTTCTTAGTTCTCGATTTCAAAGGGTATTTTATGAACGCCTTCGAATGAACTAATCCTGGTAACTCTTGCCAATACTGGAGAGTTTGCCTTTCAGCCCAGGTTGAGATAGCCATCTTGGCCGTACTTGAAGATATGCCAAGTATTGGTTCTGGTCCGATGAATCGTGATCCCGCTCCTTCTCTGGCTAAGGAGTCCGCTATTTCGTTACCTTCCATACCAGAGTGGCCGGGTATCCAGACCAGAGTCACTTTGTTGTTCTTGCCCAAATGATTTAGAGCTTTCTCACCCTTGGTCTGTAGCTGTGTACTCCGGCTCCTGTTCCCTCGGGAGTTTTGGAGCCGTCTGTAAACCAACAACTGTCTGCCTTCAGTAGGTCGGCTTTATTCCGATCCCACTCATCTCTTTCTGGAGAAAGGATGTTGAAGGTCAGCTCGTAGTTGGTCATAGTAGGCATAGTATCCGAGGGCATTCCCAGGATGCTGTGATTCTCTATGTCATCCAACAACCTGTTCCGCTCCATGATACTAGTCTGCGGCATATTAATGGCCGCTTGTTGCAGTCTGTAGGTTGCCCACCTGGCCTCTCTCTCCAGATATATATGAAGAGGGGGTAAATCCAGGAGGATTTCCATTGCAGCTGACGGTGTGGTGCTAATTGCTCCCGTTACGGTCATGCATGCTAATCTCTGCAGTCCAGAGAGTTTGGATTTGGCCGTCCGTTGTAATCCTTTCGGCCACCAAACAATGGATCCATATGTTATCATTGGTCTGATGACCGTGATATAGATCCAGTAAATTTGTTGGGGACCCATGCCCCAGGATTTGCCACAAATACGACGGCATGTCCATAGGGACAGCTTTGCTTTGTGGATTACCTTTTCCAGATGGGAGTTCCAATTAAGTGATTTATCCAGAGTGATTCCTAGATATTTCACCTCCTCCGCAAATGGAACAGTTTCACCCATTAAAGTGGGAGGTCTTAGGTCCTCCAGCTTCCTTTTCCGGGTGAATGGTACTATTACTGTTTTTTGAGGGTTTACAGACATCTGTTCCCCGTCGCACCAGTTACTCACTGCATCCAGAGTCTCTTGAAGGGTATTTGATATTACTCCTTCAGAGTTTCCTCTGACTAGTATGACTAGATCATCTGCATATGCTAGAACCTCAACCTCCCACAGTGTGAGAATAGCCAGTATGTCGTCCACAAGAAGTGACCACAAAAGGGGGAGAGAACCCCACCCTGCGGGCACCCTCTCGTGGCTCTAAACCTAACTGTTTCTCCCTGTAGAGACGTTGTTATGGTTCTGTTTGATAGCATAGCACGAATCCAGTCGCCTATAGTAGGCTCAATTCCTCTGGCAGCCACTGCTGCATATAAGGAGTCGGGCAGTGCATTATTAAATGCTCCCTCAATGTCGAGAAAGGCTCCCACCGCAATTTCCTTCATTTGAGTGCTAGTTCTGTTGATTTTCCTGTCTGATAGGCGTACTGATGGATATTGAGGGGGTGATGATTCAGGATGTTCCCCCTGATATATCCGTCAAGCACCTTCTCCAGGCCTTTCAACAGAAAAGATGTCAGGCCAATTGGTCTAAGCGATTTAGGGCTTGGTTCTTTCCTACCCATTTTTGGTATATATATTACCTTAACCGCCGACCAACTGGATGGGATATAGTTCCATACCAGACTAGCTCTGAATAGTTTAATGAGGAGTGGGAGCAATATTTCCAGTCCATTTTGTAGTAGAGCTGGAAAAACTCCATCCTCTCCTGGCGATTTGAATGGTTGAAATGATCCGATGGCCCACTCAATTGCTGGTATTGTGATCACCTTTTTAGCCGTCAGCCAATCATTTTTATCAGGTCGTTTTAATCGGCCTTCTGATGGTGACGGCTGTTGGTCATCCGCATTCAAGCACCCTGGGAAGTAGTTTTGTGCTAGGAGCTGTAAGGTTTCCTTTCCAGAGTCCGTATATGAGCCATCCGGCCGCCTTAACGAACCGAATTCCCTTGTCGGCTCTCTGGAAAGAATCTTGTGGATTCTAGTACTGTGAGGTACGTCAGTTATACTCTCACAGAATTTCCTCCAAGATCCCCTTTTTGCTTTCCTTATTTCTTTGTTATAGTCCGTTAGAGCGGATCTATATTGGTCCCAGTCGCCCGAAGCTTTAGCTCGATTAAAGAGGCGTCGAACTTCCTTTCTCATTTTATCCAAATTTTTGTTCCACCAAGACGTGCCTCTATTATCCCTTTTTGTCTTCAGTGGACAGTTTTCGTTGTATGCTGAGACCATCGCCTTGCGGATCTGTGCCGCCGCAATTTCAGTCTCATCACGATTCCTGATTGTGGTGATAGCGGATTGAAGGTGAGACTGGAGGGAATATTTATACCCTTCCCAGTCCGTGCACTTCGGATCCCGATATGTCACCACAGGTCTTGGACCAGCTTCTATATTGAATAGAATATGTTTATGATCTAAACACGAGGGTTCAGAAGATACTTTCCAATCGGATATCTTGTTGCTCAAGTAGTTTGAGCTGATTGTAATATCTAATACCTCCTTCCTATTTCTGGTGACAAAGGTTGGTTCGGAACCAATGTTATTCACAGTTAGTCCTTCACCTAATAAATATTCAAAAAGTGACTCACCTCTTTGGTTAATGTTCGTGCTTCCCCACGCTGTATGGTGGGAATTCGCGTTACATCCAATAACCAGGTGGATATTGTTCCACTTGCTGTAGGCGATTAAATCCCGCACTACAGCTGGATAATACCTACTTAATATCTAGCTGAATTTAACTGTCAGCGCAGGACAATCTTGACATTATTTGTGGTTGGACATCTATCATCCATTTTCATAATGTATAATACGTTTCAGGGTATTAAAATCAACTGAAATAGCTTGCAGTTTACATTAGGTTTTAGCATTGAAACAGGTCTAATACGTTTTTAAAAATCTGTTACTGAAAGGATGTTAGAACGCGTTCCAGTTGTTACTAACGTGAAACTTATTGATACGTGAAGATAGAACGATGCCTGACCTTACATGCATATGTATATATAATTCTGAATTGTTTGTAACTAGCCGTAGAATGTTAAGTGTGAGGGAATGCCTTGATATTTTATAAAGTTTCTTTTGTACACTGTCGCAATTCAAAAAATAGGATAAACATATTATTGATGCTGTATGATATGTGTTGTGAGATTGTACTTGATTGAGCTATAATAAATACATTTCATTGTTCTTGCGATTTATCCTCGAATTTTACCTGAAAATTTTTTTTGCATAAATCTTTATGCAAAATTTTTACTGTCCTAATTTTAAAAACATGTCACTTTCTTATTTCATTATTTCAGCAGGATTGTACTGATATTTTAGAAATTTAGTGCTTCAATGAGGATGTCCCACTACATTGAAAGTTACAATCACATGGAATAATATGCCTAAGAGCCTTAATTCCGTAAACTAAGTTTCTTGCAAATGCAGCTAGAAGATTTTATTTGAACATAAATTATAATTTTCGCAATATTAAGCAATTAGCTATCTCTACTCAGGTTTAATTAATAATAATAATAATAATAATAATCGTCTTTATTTTGAGTATACATGTAGGTATATTACACAATATACACATATATAAATTTATATTGATGTTGGGGTGTGCGCGGCGAAGTTTAGCCAGTGGGCTACTCTTACACTTAACCGCCACATTCAATGCAGGTCGGGGGTCGGGGTCCACTGAGTAGTTGTTTCCTGCAAATGTTATTCAGTATATAGTTTAGCCCACCAGGGTTAGAGATCTAAGTTCTTGGTACCTGCTTTGCGGGTCGTTATCAGTCATTAAGACACCAGTGATGTCTAACTGGTAGTAGCACTAACCACGATAGGGATACACTTATCACTCACTATGTCTGTTTTGCATAGTCTGCTTTAGACTAGCCTGGTTTGCTATTATTATTTGTCTTTTCCATTATTTATAGCATACTGACGAGAACATAAAAAGTTCGAAACCGGTCTATGTCTAGTGAGGAACTGACAAATGATATTAGCTACCAAACAAGATTTGCAGGTTTAATTAAATGCAGGTAGGGGCTTTTGTCCGCTGAGTAGTTGTTTCTTGTAAATCTTATTCAGTATATAGTTTGGCCCACCAGGGTTAGAGGTCCAAGCTCTTGGTACCTGCTTTGCAGATCGCTATCAGTCACTAAGACATCAGTGATGTCTGACTGATAGTAGCACTGACTACCAGAGGGATACACGTATCACTCACTAAGTCATAATTGATTATGTCAAAACTCTGAATTTAGCTGAATTTTCTAACTGAATTATCCATTACTTTCTAAACTAATATAATACTCTCATGCGATTAATACTAAGTATTGTATAGTATTCGAAAAAAATAATTTTTTTTTATTTTCCCGACGCTGGACAGTCTTCCTATGGCTCCGATTCACATGGGAGTCGCGCCGGCACATTAACCACTCCCACATCCTTCAGGGTTAGTGAATGTAGATTCCAAAATCATGTGCCCTAAGCAGACGGAGAGAACCTAGTATGACCGCCTTCTGTATTTGGCATGCCAACCACTCGGCTGATCTCTGGCAGGCCAGAGAGCAACGTAGGCTTTATGTCTCCGAGTACATCGATTATTGGGACGACCGTTTTGACCAAGTAGCCTGAGTACAGTACTTGGAGCTCGTACTGCAAATCGCGATGTTTGGTCCGTTTCTCCTTCTTCTTTACGATGATATTTTCCTCCGCACGTGCCGAAAATTCGATGACATATATCACCTCGAGTTGATGGTCGAGGAGGACTATGTCAGGCTTGTTGGCTTGGATTAGCCTGAACGTCTGGAACGAGTAGTTCCAGTAAATTGGACATTTCTCGTTTTCGACAACGGACTCAATATCTCCGGGGAATTAAGGCAGCACTAGTATCTGGTGTACCCGTATGAGTGCTTTGGATGGTAGTATAGCACTCATAACGCCGCTTTATGTCTGTGGATGTAGGCCGAAATTGCGTATATGGAGCATTCAGAAAGTACGCGCATGAGCGATTCCGGCGCCGGACGGTAGGTCCTGCAGTTGACATCAGGAGCCTCTACACGCCACCGTAGACCAAGGTGTTGGTAACACCATTCTGACGCGCCATAATGAATCCTTCGGTTCCCGACTTAAGCCCGGCTGACGTTAGAAAAGCCTGGTCGGTAAACCCAGTGCTTCTATGTTCTTATAATAGAAGATACCATGCTGGGATTTATCGACGTACTGCCGAACAGTTTTTCCTGTTCAGAAGTTCTGATTCGGGTTTTCAGATGATTTGGTTGTAGCTCAGTGATTGACTCTACATCAGCATCTGGCCGACCTCCTAGCCTGATGTCAAATACGAGACCAAGTTTATCTGCAATTCTTTTTGCTGCTTTGAACAATCCTGCTCCTACACCTACAGTTTCATGATGTTCACAAAGAGGATATCTGTGCTCCTGAGGATGTTACAAGCCATACTCAATACCACTCTGTCATGCGTACATGCATGACAGCAAATTGTTCTTAATTAAACCCATATGAATGACCTAAAACTATATAACAAAGCACTAAATTTAATATAGGTGTGCGATCATTAAATATCTGTTACATGATTTGATGATAAATACCTAATAATGTTTTCTCAAAAATTAAATATAAGAAGTCATTTTGGGATTAGCCACGGCTCACGAGCTATAATTCTGCTCCAGTATTGGGTGTGGGGTGTGGATGTCAATGGCACATCAATGTGCATACTTTGCAGAATGTTTGCACATGCATTTGAATGATCAAGGCATAATATTTACAATAAATAAACCAAGTGTAGAGAGGGAAAGGGTACGATGAGATGTGCCCTTGTTACTTCTCAAACATAACGTACAAAAAGGCAACAGCGATGTATAAATCCCTTCGTCGCATGCATGACTTTGTTATTTTTATCCTTTATGCATACACTTAAAGCAGACATTGTAATTAGATATTTTTCCAATAATGTATGTCTCATTTCAAATAAATAAACAAGCAGTCATACGTGTGTGATTTCGCTCCTCATATATGCGAAATGACTAACTGTCAATTTTTAAATGGAACTCCCTGTATATTATTGGATTTTTGAATTCTGCATAATTTTCTGAATCCAACGATATCAAATAAGTGACATTTCAAACCTCAATATTTTTTATAATATAATTTTTAGTTTTCTATTTAAGTGTACCATGATGGTTCCGATTTGTTCTAAATGACCCGTGTAATGCTAGAAAAATCGAAATCCCGTCAAAAATACTAAATTACGTGATTTATAAGCAAATAAAGTTCATCAAAATGATTTTTGGGAAAAAACTCAATTTTTTCAAATAGAACCATATTGGTACCGTGATACCATTTATTAGTACTATTAATAAGAATTTATTCATGTGTCGTATTAAAATGTGCGATAAATACAAACAAAATTACAGCTAAAAGAAAATAAGAAAAATACAATTTTGTTCTAATTAAATATTAAGAAGTAATTAACTAAGGTGGCTTTGAAAACAATGAAATATTTAGCTTATCAAACATTTGTTGGTTTACCGGTGTTTTTACTGTGTCTTTAAAAATTGTTTAAAATTCTTGTTAATTGTGTTCAAAATGCCGCAAATTTATACAAGAGATGAAAATGTGGACATATTAATTATTTATGGGGAATGTAGAAAAAATGCCGTTGCGGTTAGACACCTTTATGCCGAACGATATCCTGATAGACAATGTCCAGCCAGAAATTATTTTAATCGTCTTGAAAATCAATTCCGAAGTGAGCCCAACAATTATAGCAAAGAAAATTTCATTCTTGACGAAGGAGCGGAAATTAATGTTTTGGCTCGAGTAGAAGTTGATAAGACTGTTTCTTTAAGGCGAATTGGGTTTGAATTGGAAATCAGTCACTACACAGTAAGCCGAATTTTGCACAAATACCACTATAAATACCAATTGCACCAGTACTTGTACGAAAATGATTACGAACTAAATAAATCATAAATCACGTAATTTATTATTTTTGACGCGATTTCGATTTTTCTAGCATTACACGGGTCATTCAGAACAAATCGGTACACTTAAATGAAAAACTAAAAATTATATTATAAAAAAATATTGACATTTGAAATGTCACTTATTTGATATCATTGGATTCAGAAAATTATGCAGAGTTCAAAAATGCAATAATATATAGAGTGATCCATTTAGAAATCGAAAGATAGTGCGCTTCCGGCGAAACCGGAAGTGAAATAAAATCACTTGTATGTCAAAAAGGGCTGCTTATTATGTATATAGGATATCCCAAATTTCAATCAATTATCTTTAAAACTAAAGGAGAACAGGGGGGTGTACCATGATCCCATTACACCCGGTATTATGCATTTATGTATTGTAATAATATAATATGAAGTCACACACCTTCATTTTCTTTAACAAACCACTTCCACCAAAATAACGTTGTCTGTAGTCTAGTGTGTATTCTTTATCGTAATTATATTTCATTCTTTTAATTAAATCTGATTAAATTCTAGTCAAAGGATAAGAATAATAAATCTCTTACTTTGCTACTTGATTTTTATCTTAAATTGCTGTTTAATCAAAAAGCAAATATACCCCATGTTGGGCAATAGCAAATTTTGATACAGTTTCGCTTGTACCTATACGTCATTTTAAATAATGAAATTCAATTTTATCATTTGTATATTAATTAATATATTTTCAGCAATAATTTATTGAAATACGTATCCAGGGTGCCTTTGAATGGTTTACACAAACAAAGTACAACAATGAGTCTAGCTTACCTTTATCCAAAAATGGTTCATTAAAGCGCTATCGTGGCTAAAAATTCTTAACAAAATGGTTATTTATTTAATTAATAAAAAGAATACTTTCAGCTATTGCGATCCAATTTGGAATATTAATCTGTACTGACAGTATTTTTTATCATCTCTCGATGATGCCAACATAGTTGCCGAAATGCGCTTATGCAGAAGAGATCAGATATTGTCAACAGTAATACACCGATAGCCAATTTTAACTAAAAAGTGATTCCCTAAAAATTTCTGCAAAATGAAATTTTCGTTTATAATCTGATAGTACGCCAAGTATACAGGTGTACATTAGTGGACAATTTACTGAAACGCATAAAAATAAATAATAAAAAGGAATTAAATATTTTATATTAACGAAGAAACTAAAAATTTATAGGGTGTCACGTAAAAGATCCACCCCATTTATTTTGATAGTTCTAATTGTCGGGACTCATCGTATAAGAAATTTAACGTAGATTAGAAATTCTGACCACAGATTTTTAAATGAGCCACACACATGAGGTGCTTAAATATATTTAAAATTTTGTTAAATTGCATATTCTGTGTATTTAGAGTTCGATAGGGTTCTTCGAGAGGATTTCAAAAATATATAACGAAATTATGATTAAAAGAATAATGATCTATAATATTGATTTTTTATTTTTTCAGTATAATATAAAGTAACAATAAAGAAAAATCAACCTAACTTAAAGATATAACATTTTCTATATACCCTCCCTTTTTTCAGTACAAATCATTGTTTTAAAATTATTGTGAACACTAAATTTTGAGTGTTTAATAAGGATATGGCCCTAGATACATGTATTTAACATGTATCTAACCCAAGTGTACCTAGATTGTACTGCTTGCCTAAGATACACAAACCAGGAAAGTCGGTAAGTCCTATTGTTTCAGCAATCGGATCGCCGACTTACCACTTATCAAAATGGTTAACAGAAGAGTTCGAAAATTTACCTATTGCACCACCTAGTTTCTCTGTGATTAATTCCAACGATTTCATTAATAAGGAGAAAAATATTCAGTTGCAACAAGGTGAAATTTTGATCTCCTTTGGCGTTTGTTCATTGTTTCCAAGTGTTCCGATACCACATACCTTGGACTACCTTAAGGATCTACTAGAATTAAACAATCTCAGTCAAGATGTAGTAAAATAATATCTTAAACTCACTAAACTTTACATGAAACAAAATTGTTTTCGATTCAACAATAATTTCCTCGAACACAACATGAAGGAACAGTAATGGGTAACTCTTTGTCACCATTCATTGCCAGTATCTTCATGAACAGATTAGAGACGGAAGCAAAAGAAGAATTCGAGTATTTCCCCAGGGTTTAGCTTAGGTATGTGGATGATATTTTTGCAGTGTTCGATACAAAAGTCGCTGATATTAATAACTTGGTATCTAATTTAAACAGTCGTTTCGCGTCAGTTAAATTCGCATATGAAATTGAAAACTCTGAACAACTTCCATTTTTAGGTGTAATAATAATTAGAAATAGTGAAAATAAGTTAGAATTTGACATACACAGAAAAGATACCAGTACTCTAAGATATATCCCTAAGGACTCTCATCATTGTGTTCAACACAAAATGGCGAGTTTTAATTTTCTAATCCATCGTCTATTAAGCTTCCCCCTTAATAAGGAGAGGTTTGAAAAAGAAAAGCCATTGATTAAGGATATAGCTGTGAGTAATGAATATTCTGTAAATTTAATTGATAAAATAATTAGGAAACGAAAGTTTAACGAGTCGCTTCGAAATTCCTCGACTTTTCAAATTGAAAGAGAAAATCCGAAATTTGCGTCGATTCCATTCGATTTTCGATTCACCCGTGGTATTGGTAAGATTTTTAAAGATTTAGGTATGACAGTGGTTTATTCATCGGGAACCAAACTACAACAAATTTTAGGCAATCCAAAATACAAAATTGAAACAAACGAAAAGTCGGGGATATACGAAATTAGCTGTAAGGACTGTAATCAAAAATATGTTGGACAAACTAGACGATAAATTCAAACTAGATTCACAGAGCATATGGCTCATCTCAAATATGGTAGAACAGATAAGTCTAGTGTAGCTCAACATGCGTTTGAGAACAACCATAAAATAGGTATTAGCAATTTAAGATTAATTAGGAATGTAACTAATACTAGACAGCTGGATGCATTTGAAAGCTTGGAGATCATAATGTGCAAAGATAGTATGAATAGTGACAGAGGGCCTATTCCAAATAGCCTGCTTTAGTGGTTGGTGCGTCACTGTTCACCAAACCGTGACAATGGTTTAGGTATAAATAGGGTAGATTGTTAGCATAAGTTTAGTTTTAATTATCTCCAGATGATGCCAACTTGGTTGGCGAAACGCACGTCGAGTGCAGTATATAGTATTTTGGTGTTTCGTGAAAAACTACGTCAATGTTATCTTCACATCAGAGGTTCCAACCCACTCCAGGATTATTCTTTTTGTCACAACTTCGCTATTTATGAATTTTATGATACAAACTTACATATTACTCTCGTCGAGCCCTATCGATCTGTGGAGCTACGAAGTGCGTAATTAAAAATAAACACGTATTTTTAAAAAAACCCGTATGTGTTTGATTGAATTAAAAATCTGTGGTCAAAATCGTAAATTACGTTAAAATTCCTATAACATAAGCGTCCCGAAATTCAAATATTATTAAATGAGGTTGATCTTTTGTGTGACATCCTGTACAGTATTCATAAGGTAAGCGCACACTGATGCACGCCCTGCACAAAACGACGAAAAAAATACTTTTAGAGGCTCCGAATAGTCGGTGCACGTTTAATAAATCAACGTAAGAGTTTTTTTTCGATTTATGCGGTGCGTGAGTCACATTCTACCTACTTATTATGATTACAGTAATAATTGTAAGTAATACTACAATTTTATAAAAAAAAAAAAAAAAAAAAAAAAATATATATATATATATATATATATATATATATATATATATATAATATATATATATATATATATATATATATATATATATATATATATATATATATATATATATATATATATATATATATATATATATATATATATATATATATATATATATATATATATATATATATATATATATATATATATATATATATATATATATATATATATATATATATATATATATATATATATATATATATATATATATATATATATATATATATATATATATATATATATATATATATATATATATATATATATATATATATATAATGCTACATTTATTTAATAATTTATACGGATTCGAATTATTCTCTTTCAGTTGAATATTTATGTCTTTCCTCATTTTGTTAATCACATTTTTATTCCGTTCTTCATTCATTTGATGATACTTACTTTTATCAGCCTTTGATGCTCTATTTACTAAGATTTGTTACGGCTACTATAGTCCTACTATTATGGTTTGAGATTTTTATGATTTTTTGTGTCTAGGCAATAAATTCTATTTCTTGTTTAGCATGTTTAGAAAGCTTTATAATATTGAATTATTAGAAAATTCATGAAGAAATATTAACTTGAAATATTATACAAGGCTATAGCACTTGTCAGTCTTTGATTAAAATAAGAAAATCGTTAACGAGTGTTCCCTCCTTGAGCTCTAACTATTGCTTGCATCCTTCTATGTAGGCGACCAAAAAGATTCTGAATGATTTCTTGACGAATTGCATTCCATTCCTTTTGTACTGCAATCCGCAGCGCCCTTGTATATATAACGGGATATCTTTGTCGTATGCGACATTTCAACGTGTACTCTATCGGATTTAGATTTGGGCTATATGATGACTGATTTAATCTTTTAATCTGAAACTCATTGAGGGAATCAATCACTATCCGAGCTGCATGTGGACGCGATTTATCGTGCATTAAAACGAATCTGTCGTATGCAATAATGCCGATATATGGCAAATATGGTCTTGCAGTATATATTCAATATGCAGGTCAGCTATCATCCATCTAATAACTTCCACAAGTTTGATGCGTCCCCCATCAACCAGTGATATTAAATTACGGTAATTAATTTGTTCAGTAATTCACCGTGGTAAATTACCGATCATTAATTACCAAATTAATTCTCCGAGAAATAATTCGAATGGTAATTTACCATTGCGGTAAATTAACAGTAATTAATTGTTGGTGAATTGCCGATTATTTACAGTAATTAATATTTTGGTTGGTATAAACACATACTTGACATTTATTGTTTGGTTTCTTTATCACAATTTATTAATTTATAGTGTACTATAAATTGCTTTGTTGAATTTTTTTTCATTAAAAGCATGAAAAGTTTTTGTTTGCTCTTTATCTACTCGTAATACATAATGTACAAAATAGTCAGAAAAACATTTTATACTGTCACTTAGTTTAAAATACTACACACAGAATCTAAAGCGAATAATAGTTTATTAAAAAAACATATCACAGTAGTCATAACATTATACTATCGGTAATACCATTAAACAAGACTTCATATTAATGAGATCGAAAGAATAACTTAAACAATAAATAAATAGAACATAAATATATAAAATCTTTTAAAAACCAATGTTGTTACTAACAGTAACAACATTATAAAATCTGTTACGCACTCTGTTACTCAATCATATTTACGAGTTGTTATTAGTTATCCAATTCTTGATTAATTGCAAGATCTATATTTGACTAATCTGGGATTGGTGAATCAACATAAGTGATATCTCATCAGAATCTAAATATTCTGATTCATCAGAAGATAAATTATTATCTAGTGAAATGGATTCAGAAGCCGGGCAATCTGGTTCCATTAAATTTAAATTGTCTCACAAAAACAAGTTTTTGTGCTCTTTTATTTCCCCGCCTATTCACTTTTATATTATGAAAATGATCGTTCAGTTGGAGCAGTAGTTGGTAGGCAATTTAAAATTTTTGTTGCTTCTTTGCGTAGTTTTGTGGTAGCGCATAGAGATTTTCACCTAACATTATCTACAAACCTGAAACCTGACAGATGCTGACTTACAATAGTACCAACTAAAAAACAATACAGAAAATAGTAATACATTACAGAGCGCGTTCAGCATGCGAATGATGGCATATAATTTTCGAATATTAATTAGGGTAATTTATTTTTTAATTTACAGTAATTAAACGATTTATCCCGACAACGTCTTGCAATATTTTTTTTGTCTATAGTCTTCGATAGACAGTTACAAATCGTTTCAATTTCATTGTAGAGTCTAACTGATGGTGGAATATTGTTATTTTAAACAGAGGAAAATGCCAACAGAACTGACTATAACTTCCTTCGCTTAACTTTAAATAACTTAACTGACTACAAAGGACGATGTGTGCTGAGAAAATGCAAGACTGACTATAAATGTTAATAATCTGCATTAAATACCAAAAATTTGTTCCTCCTAGCTTACTAGATAAATAATATCAACACATAAGTTTACGGCTTACTGGATTTGAAAAAATTTTGATTATAAAAAAATACGTGATAATTTTGTCCATGAGTGGACATACTTTTCTTACTCATATTGTTGGATTATATGTTTCTATATTTCTCCATTAAAAATTTATTTGTTTTTTTTCCTATCTGGAATAATTTGGGAATTCTAAAATGTACAAATTAAAAAAATCAACATTGTAAATCTCTAAAAGTTTCAGTTCCGGAAAAAGTGTTTTGTAACAATATAAATTAATGACAGGAAGATAATTATATTCCGCTCTGTTCCAACTCTGTAGTTATTTAATTATAAACACCACTCTTGTATTTAATTGACATTGAGATTCTGCAATATACCTTCCATTCTTTCCTCCTAATACTTTAATTAATTAAAATACCCGCTGAGTATATTGAGTAGGGTCAATAATTGCCATATAACCAAATACAATAGGCATGGTCCTTAGTTTACCCCTATATTGGATAATGTGTTGATTACAATCAGATAAATGAAGGACTTGGGCTGGCACATGTCATTTGTGATAGCAAATAAGAGGGATTTAAGTAAAATAAATGGATGCGTCATTTAGAGAAAAAATTGATGAATTTTAATACTTCTCTTTTCAAAAGTGGAAAGACTGAAATGTGAAAAAGAGAGAGGAATATTTATTTTGTTTTTGAATATTTTGTTAACATGAGCTTGCATGCCAAGTGCCAAAGTCAGATTTATGTGAATTAATTTAAGTTTTTGTCTCTTTTATATCTTTGGATATATGATGTGTTAGATTTCCAGGTGTCCTCCTACGTGGCGTTGGTCTTTAGATGTACCGTAGTTTTTTAAACGACGTTAATAACTGTTTACTGCAGATTCTCGTTACTTGAAATGAAGGGACGATTTCTGGATCGGACTGCTGCTTATATACCCCTCGCTGCGTTAGTCGCGCATGCTTGGTTTCGACTGCGGCTGCATGTCACTGGTCTCGCTGTTGTAGTGCGAGTGTTTACGTCACTCTTCGTCCCTCATTGGCGTGTTCCGGTAATGTGTTTGTCTGCTAGAATTGGTTTCTCTGCACTTGGTAGTCTCCGTGTGTTATCTCTCTTATTATGATTTTTTGGGCTTTTTTCTTCTTTTTTCTATATCTGTGGCTTCTCTTTAATGTTTTTGAAGTTGATCTTGTGCCTTGTGGTTTTCATATGCTATGCTATGGATGAGTCTTCTCGTACTGCATTTTAGCTTCCTCCTTTCTTACATTTATCTGGCATGGTATTTCATATACTCTTTGATTTTTTAAGGCAATTTTTGGTCCTTCGATTTTGTGTCTACGTAGCAGTTGGCTTATCTGATCTGTTGTGTCCTTTACATACAGCAAATAAGCTTTTGCTATGGGTTTCTCAGAGCCCTCTTGGATTTTGGGTCTAGTAGGTTTTGCGAGTTCTGATTAATGTACACTGTGAATCCATTTTTTCTGCAGCGCTTTCTGATGTATTGACATTTTTTTTGTTGATATTATTGGCATCAGCTAACTTCTGGGAGAGGGTGACTAATGTCTTTATCACTGAATTTAGTTATGCTGGATGGTGATGGGATTGTGCCTTTAAGTGTCTGTCAGTGTGAGTAGCTTTTCTATACACCGTATGGCCCAGGCTTCCGTCCTGCTTCTTTTTCACTAGTATGTCCATGAATAGGATTTGTCCTTCTGTTTCTACGTCGATCGTGAACTTAATTTTGATGTGACTGTTTTTCAGGTGGTCTAAGGAACTATTAAGATGCTCTCTTCCAAAGCAAGTCCAAATTACGAATGTGTCGTCGACGTACCTTAGCCAGAGTTTTAATTTAAATGGTGCCAATTGTAGAGCTCGAATTTCTAACTCCTTCATGAACAAATTAGCAATGTTTGGAGATAGAGGTGAACCCATCGGCGCTCCTTCGATTTGCCCGTAGCGTCGATCGTCGTATGTGAAGTAGTTGTTACTTAAACAATGTTCATTTAAACTCAGAATGTGTTCAGCTGGATAGTTCTATTTGATAATTTCGAGTGACTCATCTATCGGTTTATGAACAATTATAAAAACACCGTAGCTCACTAGCTTCTGTTGGAGTTGAGAGCGTCCAAATTTCTTCTTATGCTTCTATGTAGTATAGTTGGCATCACTTTCGGTTCGAAATTCTGCTAGTTAGTCTATAATAATAGTCGATAATGCAGGATGAGTCGTTCTGCTAATGTGCGTCTGGTATCATGAATTGATTTATTTCAGTTCGAGTAACGAGAAGCCGTAGTAAGCAGAGAACTTGAAGATGGCAGATGTGAGCCTGCTGAAACGTCGTTTAAGAAACTACGGTTTCTTTACGGACCTATCAGCTACGCGGAAGTACCCCAAAAAACCAACCCATCGTATATATTATTCTGTTCAGTTAAAAATATACCGTATTGGATAAAAACAAATCATTCAAGGAAATACATTATCTTATTAATAAAATCTACAAAACCATTTCAAGAAGAACGAAGTAATTATATTTTATTTTTATAAGTTAAAACTTTTTACAAGTATATCATAATTATTATACCCTGTAACGCAATATATAGTACAGCATAATACCGCTAACGATCAACCTTTATATTGCTTTGTAGCTTTTGTTTCTGAAAACTGATACTTTGTTTAGAAAATATAAAAATGAGATGAAACAGAGGTAAAACATAACCGGATAATGTCGTAATCGGACACTCTTTACATAGATCTGGTACCTATCCAGTTTCATTATTAACATAGTCCGAATAGCTTACGAATTAGAGTTAAAGGTATTTACAACTTCTAGATACGCCTAAATTTAGTTTGGTGAAACGTTGAAATTGTTCAGCTTCTGCGGATTTGCGGTTGGATTTTATGCTTTATTATGCCGTTACGACCGCATTTCGGTGTAAAGTTGTTATAAGTTTATAAATTAACATCGTTCTAATGTTTTTGTTATTATGACATTAACTCGACGAGAATTACGAAAAGTAAGTTTTACTAATTATTGTGTAATGGGTAAATAATGGAGTATCTTTATAGCTGATACAATGATCTATATAACATACATCATTTATTTATTTATATCTTAAATTACGGCAGGTAGTCAACAGTAATGCTAATAAACACATTTTAAAGTAAAATACAAATGCAAATACAAACATGTTTATTTGAGCATTAATTAATTTTAATTTGTAAGATAAAAATTAAAATACATGCATTTTTAGTGTATACATACATTAATCACAGCCCCACAAAAAAAAAAAATTTCTGACCTAGCAACGAGACGAGTATATCCATATGTATTTTTGATCGCTGATTCCGAATCCGGGGTCAAAAAAAAGTCGTACACCCCCAAAAAAAAAATTTTAGAGCCAAAAATACTCCCTAAATAGGGATATGAGATAACGCTCTGAAAATGATGTTATCATTTTAATCAATCGTTTTGTTTAATATTTTCGGGAAAAATTGAATGTATTACGATAAAAATAAAGGTAAATTATAGCGTTCACCCTATCGGTATGAAACGCACCCCCATAGAGGGTGAGAACCACCCTCATCTGCCACCAAACCAATTGATAAAGACAATGACTGAAAAACATTTAAAAGTGTTTAAGTTTCGTTAGGTTTGCAATAAACTGACGTAGAATTCACGTAATACCCCTAAACTACCCCTATAGCGTTATGAAAAACAACCCTTAACTTCACATGATAGCAGACTACTGTTGGTCTCTGAAAAGAGACACGAAAGAACAACACAAACGACAGTCAGCAAGAAGATCGTTTGAAAATAAAGTTAAAAGATACCATAAAATAAAAGATTAAAAAAAGAAGAATCAAAAGCTACTAACGTAAGAGTACTTCTCACCCCCTTCAGGGATGCGTTTTATACCCAAATGGTGTTAAGATTGGTGACAAATGACTGCTAATATCCTAGCCATAAGGATCTCTGCAAATAAGAACATCCATATAATGAAATCGTTATCAAATTTTATGTTTTTTCCTTTCTTTTTTCTGTAATTGAAGTTAAGGGTTATTTTTCATAACGACATAGGGGTAGTTTTGGGGTATTACGTGAACTCTACGTCAGTTTATTGCAAACCTAACGAAACTTAAACATTTTTAAATGTTTTTCAGTCATTGTCGTTATCAATTGGTTTGATGGCAGATGAGGGTGATTCTCATCCTCTGTGGAGGTGCGTTTCATATTGATAGGGTGAAAGCTGCAATTCACCTTTATTTTTATCGTAATACATTCAATTTTTCCCGAAAATATTAAACAAAATGATTCAGGGGTGTTTTTTGGCTCTAAAATAATTTTTTTTGGGGGTGTACGACTTTTTTTGACCCCGGATTCGGAATCAGCAATCAAAAAATACATAAGGATATACTCGTCTCATTGCTAGGTCAGAAATTTTTTTTTTTGTGGGGCTGTGTAATGTTTTCGGTATGCTTTACTAAAGTGCCCTTGCTGATACAAATTTGATACTTGCCGTGTAAAGCATATCAAATGTTAGAAGGGGACCTGTATAGAATTTCCTTAGAATTCAAAATAGAGGATTATTTTCCAAAAATTTTCGCTAAATTACTCAATTTTTGGTCTCCAAATGTGAGCCCCAAGCACCTCTGAAGTAATAGCCTTGTATTTATTGTACAGTTGTACCCATTAGATAGTCAAATATCAAAAAATGGCATCTATTAGGCAATAACAAAGAAACGTTATTTTAATACCTCTACTCAGTTCTCTTTTTCTAAAATCTAGACAGTTTATCATAATCTTTTTTTTCTTTTTCTATTCTTGTCAGATTTCTTATTAATAACTATTATATTTAATTTGGCTATTAGAACAAAAGTATTTCATAAAATATTGATATCTTCGAGAGATAATACCTGTGTTTAAGAAAGGGAATAAACAAAATATGGAAAATTATAGACGTTATTATTACACAGCCCCACAAAAAAAAAATTTTCTGACCTAGCAACGAGACGAGTATATCCATATGTATTTTTGATCGCTGATTCCGAATCCGGGGTCAAAAAAAGTCGTACACCCCCAAAAAAAAAATTTTAGAGCCAAAAAACACCCCCTGAATCGTTTTGTTTAATATTTTCTGGAAAAATTGAATGTATTACGATAAAAATAAAGGTGAATTGCAGCGTTCACCCTATCGGTATGAAACGCACCCCCATAGAGGGTGAGAATCACCCTCATCTGCCATCAAACCAATTGATAACGACAATGACTGAAAAACATCTAAAAATGTTTAAGTTTCGTTAGGTTTGCAATAAACTGACGTAGAATTCACGTAATACCCCAAATCTACCCCTATAGCGTTATGAAAAACAACCCTTAACTTCAATTACAGAAAAAAGAAAGGAAAAAACATAAAATTTGATAACGATTTCATTATATGGATGTTCTTATTTGCAGAGATCCTTATGGCTAGGATATTAGCAGTCATTTGTCACCAATCTTAACACCATTTGGGTATAAAACGCATCCCTGAAGGGAGTGAGAAGTACTCTTACGTTAGTAGCTTTTAATTCTTCTTTTTTTAATCTTTTTTTTTATGGTATCTTTTAACTTTATTTTCAAACGATCTTCTTACTGACTGTCGTTTGTGTTGTTTCGTGTCTCTTTTCAGAGACCAACAGTAGTCTGCTATCATGTGAAGTTAAGGGTTGTTTTTCATAACGATATAGGGGTAGTTTAGGGGTATTACGTGAATTCTACGTCAGTTTATTGCAAACCTAACGAAACTTAAACATTTTTAAATGTTTTCAGTCATTGTCGTTATCAATTGGTTTGGTGGCAGATGAGTGTGGTTCTCACCCTCTATGAGGGTGCGTTTCATACCGATAGGGTAAACGCTGTAATTTACCTTTATTTTTATCGTAATACATTCAAATTTTCCCGAAAATATTAAACAAAACGATTGATTAAAATGATAACATCATTTTCAGAGCGTTATCTCATATCCCTATTCAGGGGAGAGTTTCTTGGCTCTAAAATTCTTTTTTTGGGGGTGTATGACTTTTTTTGACCCCGGATTCGGAATCAGCGATCAAAAATACATATGGATATACTCGTCTCGTTGCTAGGTCAGAAAAAATTTTTTTTTTGTGGGGCTGTGTTATTAACTTGATTAAAATGTGAAATTTGTGTCCTTGAAAAATCCTCTACAGATTAAAATTGTCGGAAATAAGACAATAGGTAATTATGGACAAAAAGAGGATATTGAGCTTATATTCTTTCATTGCCCTTTTATTTGCATAGGCCATGAAACAACAATATTAGTAAATAGCCTGAAAAATCTGGGTTTCAGTTGCCACTGTGAATGATTATGAATATGCCTATGTTATGAACTTATAAAGGTAAGTTCACCTATGATCCGTGGTTCAGTGCATGTGTATGGTTAAGTCGCCTTGACGAACACCTGGGCGTGAAACGTGTACATCCTTGTTGTGTTCCTGTCTTACCCTTTTTGTGAGGCTGGCTCATGGTGATTATCCAAGGCCAAGAAATGGAGAAAGAAAAGACAATAGGTTTTATTTTTAACCTATTGTCCTGTTTCTGACAATTTTAATCTGTCGTTAATAACTCTTCTAAAACTTCTGATGAGCCCATTTTGAATTAATGAATTTATATTGACTTATGAAGTTCCACAGGGATCGGTGCTTGGGCCGTTTATTTTTAATTTATTTAATAATGATATTGTTGTTAATGAGCCCTCTATACGCAGATGATATGAAGACTTACTGCACGGTAATAAATACAAATGATTGTCTAAAATTAAGCTAGCTCTTGACAGATTATATCATAAGTGCGTCGATAATAAATTACCCTTAAGTGTTAGTAAATGCAACAGGATGATTTTTTCTCTTAAGCAAAGTACCATTGATTTTAATTATTCCTTAAATGATTTAAACCTTACAAGACCTCAGACTTTTCGTCATCTAGGTGTCGTCTTTGACTCTAACCTCTCATTTAGTCATCACATAAAAGTTATTACAAATGACTCATTTAAATCACTTTGATTCATTAGATTTCCGTGATTTTAATAATGGCGATTTTAAAAATTCTTAAGGTTTAAGGAAAGTAGATTCTCGTTGTATGCCTTGGAAATTCGTCGTATTATTTTTCAGTTAGTATTTTTATTTAGTTGTAACATAATATAACGAAAACCCCTAGACTGTTGTATAACGTTTTTTAAACTTTCGGAACTCCTTAGAGGGCTGGAAATTACAAATATATTATTTAAAAAAGTATTTTAATTATATAATTCAATATATGAACATTTGTTATATTTATTCTGACATTTTAAATTGATAGATTGATTGTAACTTTGGTAACCAAAATGACATGCATAACATCTAACCTAACTTATAATATAAGCCCATTCTTCTATGTTTAAAAAAATCTGACGTTTTATTTTCGTCGTATTTACGCATTTCTACAAAAAATAATAAATTAATTATTGAGTATTAAATAAGCATCATTTCAAACTTAATATGCTAACAATAAATATATATAATTTCTTACATTTTACACTGTTTTTATCTGAATGCGCTAGTATAAAAGTTTTTATTGTTATATTATCATACCCAATAGTTAATTTATTATTTTTTCTAGAAATGCATAAATACAAGCACCATAAAATATCAGATTTTTTTAAATAACACATAGATATTATATTACTTATATCATGTAATATCTTAGAGTATAAGTATCACGTGTAATATGGCCAATTCAGTTTGCAGCTTTTAAGGTCCCAAGAACAATATAATAGTGTATATCTAAATTAATACGAAACACAGTTGCCACCTATATTATTACATTTACAGAATAATATGCAATTCTCATTCTGGACTATTATTAGCTTCTAATCAAATAAAATCCTTATGCAAATTATACTAGAGTATGCACCTACTGTTATCGAGTAATGACTATGTTCCATTGTAAATTAACGCCTGGAGGACAATGGTAATAGTATCTGCATACGTAATGTCAGGAACAGTGTCCACATATATTAAATTTTTGTACCTTTCAGATGCATTAATTAATAATTATGTTTTATTTCATTTTATTACGTGTACTGTTTATACGGTAAGGTTCAAAAGATAGTTACCATTTTTTTTTAATTTGTGTTATATACCCAGACAGATTTGTAACTTGTTGTCTCTAAATTAGAATATCAATATTCCAATAAGGCGTACGACCACCATATTGAATCCTTTTCTAATCGGACAAAGGTATGTGATACCTTAAGTTAATGGTTCGTCAATTGCAATTTGTCAAATTGCCGTGGCAATCTGATGGTCTGTAACAAAATTATCACATTTAAAAAAATTCGATACCCACATAGCGTGCTAATTTCCATGTCCGATTTTTAATGAAATAAATTAGTGAAAAGTGACTGAATGATAACCCGCGTTAAAGGCAACGGCGGTCTCTAGCTGGCACCTGGTGACCTCCTACCATCTCCTCAACCCTCTGCTCCACCTGATCCCTCGTCAAACCTCCTTGACCTTCTAATGAAAGTCAGATGTCTTTTCATGTAAAAGAGTTCACTTATGCCTCACATTGTGCCAAGTGGTAGAACGTGCCTTCGTCCATTTCGTATATCGAGCAGGGTGTTCCTCACAACTATTAGCAACAGGTACCTCCTAAGCTTGCAGTGGCCTGTCAGGACTCCGATTAATCTGTTCAGAGTTTCTTTACTCTTGCCAAGTAGCCAGGCCGACAATTTGTTTGGAGCTTGTTTGCAGCCATTGCTTATACTCCAATGCTCCCTCAATGTTCAGTGAGCCATTCATTGACCTGTCTCCTTGCGATGCCTAACATAGGCTTCAGTCCGAGATGAAGCTCCCCTCGTTCCAAGTCTAGACATTTTGTCGGAGAACAGGTCACTTTTAGAGCCACTTAGCTGTCGGAGCAAATATATATACATCACTACACTACTTACACTATTTTAACTTCTTTCTTGCGTTCCACTGATGTGGCATACGACCCTACAGCAAAGTTAGCACTCCTCTGCCCTTCAAGATATATTTCTGTCCCCGAACACAGATCATCGGCCACATGAAAACTATATGTGTAACACACCGGGGTGGGGGAGCTTTTCCTTTCCTCCCACTCTTCTCTACTCAGAAGAGTGAGGGGTGTACCGCCTTTTCAACCTTAGCTGGTCTGTCGCTTCCGTCACCTGAAAGGCAGAAATGAAAATTTCCGACTCCGCCAATCCAGCAATTGCTGCATGACCTTCAGCTTTGCTCCTACACCGCCACTTCCTGAATCCATCATTCTTAGATGGGCTGCCATGGCTTCCTTCTTTATCCACAGGAAAAGTGAAGGCAAGCCCGGCACGACCTCTAGGGCAGAGCCCTAGACGTCTTCGGAATGTGGTGCTTTATTCCACACACGACCACCAGATCCAAAAAAAATATATCGCCATTTAAAAAAATTCGTTACCCACATATCGCGCATTTAGAGCTGTTCCGCAAACGACTGATGTCGTGAAAAAATTAACTGATCATCAGTGGATTATAGTGCTTTCACATAGATTCATTTAATCAATTGTAAAAATGTATCTGCAAAGTGTAGAGCAACTCGTTATTGTCGCTTTGTGCGTGAAAAGGTTATCAGAGTGAAGAAAAAAAAAGCATACAGATCTGCCGTTGCTTTAAGGCGCTAATTAAAATTTTGGTATCAAACCTATATTTTATCTCGCCATTTTTCATTTTACTATACGGAAATAACAGAACGAAAAAGAAAAATACAATACAGCACCAAAATACGCAACTGATAGTACGCATGCATGTGAAGCCTTGCGTTAATTAATGGCCACAACGAATACTGATGAGACACACTTGCACGGGCTCGACCGATGCTCGTGCGTTTTTTATGGGTCGACTGATGGTACACACTGCATATGGAAGGGGCAATTTAAACAATGGCAAGATCTCATCAGGTGTGATCGACAGGAAGTGGATAAATGAAAAATGACTGAATGCCCTATTAATTAATGCGAGTATGGTTTTAAATCGATAATAATAAAAAATCGTGTATTTAAATACACGTCTCTATTATTTAGAGAAATTTTCAATTTTCTAATTAACTAACAGACATAAGGTAAACATGTTCTAAGAAAATTTCATAGACTACCAGTCAAACTGGTGATGTGTCTAATTACAGTAACAATCGTACATGTTCAAATATATTTTGTATTAATTGATGTGTTCTAATATTTTTTTTCTTTTCAGGTAAGAAAACTCGGTACAAGGTTGACACAGCTAAATATATGAAGGTAGGCTAATATTTTAATTTAGTTTAGTACAGTTGTTAAATCTAATTATATTTTAATAAATTTTAATAAATTTTAATAAATTTTAATAAATTTTAATAAATTTTAATTAATTTTAATAAATTTTAATAAACTTTGTTTTTAATAATGTGAATTTTAATTGAAAAATTGGAATATTATGGAATTACATAACAATTTACTAGAAAACTGGTCGGCACAAAGAATAATTAGAAAAGGAACAGAGCGAAAAAGATATGTATAAAGAGCTAGAGGGCTTAATTGTGTGTCCAGTTTTTTTTTCAATCTACATCAATAATTTAGTGGTAAATTTTACATTGCTAACATTTTCGTTTGAAGATGATACGAGTATTACTATAATGCAAATTTCTATGATCTCATTCAATATGCCAAAATATTGATTAGCAATATACTGGAGTGATTTGGCGCCAACATGTTGTTTCTTAATTGTGATGGAACCAACAATATTACTTTCAACAAATTTACATGAAGGTGGAAGCTTAAATTGGCCAGAACACGTAAAAGATTTAAACCAATGCAATAGAAAAAAAACCGCTGCCAATTACTTGAAGATCAGAACTTCCTCACCGTAGTAAAACTCGATGTGTGGTGGAGTTTATAATAAAAGTAATTTTTGACGTTTCAAAAAAGTCAAATTTTTTGACGTTTCAAAAGTCACATTTTGACGGTTCAAAAAAGTCACTTTAACGTTTCAAAAAAGTCACATTTTTTGACGTTTCCAAAAAAGCCCCTTTTTACAGCTTTTAAAAAAAATCATCCCAAGTTTTCAAAAAAAAAACAATTCCCCAAAAATTGGGACCGATTTTGCTCATCAACGGACTCAATCTCTTCCTTGACCTCTAGAATGTGTGTACCAAATTTGAAAGCTTTATCTCCAAAACTGTAGCTGCTATCGCGAACCAGAGAGACATACACACAGACAGAACATTTTTCTGTCTGAAATTTTGTGTATCGTCATAATTTGTCGAGATTCGTCCAAAAATGCAAAAATTTTCAAATTTTTTTCACGAATACAAATTCCTCACTTTGAGGGGTGAGGAAGTAATATTAAGATTGTGGTTAGTTTCCAAGCAGCAAAATCACAGTTTGCTTAATTTTAGAATATTATGTAATATGGTATAGAAGATTGGAGAAGCAGCTCCAGTGCTAATCTACATTCATTATACAAAATCCGAGTATTATGCGAGCAATCCGCATATTATATGAATTAAATTTGCGAGATTCATGCAAAGAATACTTTTAAGCGAATCTAAATAATAATTGTGTAAAAGACAACTGAAACTAATATTAATCAATTTCAAATTTCACTACATATACGAATACTTTGAATGTAATTTTAGTTAAGAAACTCAATTCATTTTCAATTTATTTGTTTTTCTTTCTATTGAAACTCATTAAAAAATGTATTAAATTTATTTATACGTACACATTAAATTATCAAATCAAGTATTCAAATTGGGTCCCATTTACTTCTTCACAGAAGGAAAGTCGATGAATGAATTATTGCCTAATATTTTGAAGCTTCTCTGTGGTATTTCCCCAGGATTTTAATTCGAATTCTTTCTTTTATGGTTTCAGTGGAATTTGATCTGTTAAAGTAGACAGACCTTCCTCTTAACAAACCCTACAAAAAATCTAAAGGTGACAGTGCCGATCATTCAACTGCTCCTCCACTCCCAATCCGGCGCCGAGAAAAAATATCTTTTAAGTAATCTCGAACATTAAAGCGGTAATGAGGGATGCATGGCGCGCATTTTTTCGAATCACAAAGTATTATTGAGAACGTCGGGATTTGGGTACTTCATGACTAAAGCAGAGATGGTCTCCTGAGTATTCGTGTTCCAAATACTTTTCACTTGTTAGTATTCTTTCAATGAAATAAGGTCCTAAAACTCTATTCTCGATTCAGGGTATGGGTCTCCTTCATCCAGTGTGAATTTTGGGGAGTCCAATAGTGACAATTTTGTTTATTACCTGTTCACTAAGATAAAATATAGTTTAATCAGAAGAGATATTACAGTTGGCAAAATCACACCCGCAATGCACCTGTCTATCTTGTTATCCTAAAATTCAATCCTGCGATCAGGATGGTTCAAATCATGAGCTGAGGTCACTTTGTGCAGGTGCTATTTATGTTTTTTCAAGAACTCACAACAGAAGATGGCCTGATTTCATTATCAACGGCCAATGCTCGTGTAGTGGCTATGCGAATTTTCGTGCCATTGCAATAACATGTTTATGTGTACTTCTTCATGCATGTTTCGGTGACGTCGTACATACATTGCCCCAAGTGTGTCTCTTTCGAAAAAATTTCTTGATTTTGCTTACTATGAAGCACCTATGGGATTTTGTTCAGGATATTTAATATTAAATAAAACAGACCTCTTGCATATACACCATCTGTCCCTATATCCCCTCATAATCAAAATTTGAGTTCTCTGTCTTTTTGTTAAGTAACGAACTAGTTTTACTAGAACGGTGGCAGTAAATAAAAATCAAGTACTGCAAACTGACTTTTCTGCAACCTGTGTTATTCATTTGTTTCAAATAAATTGATAAAATTCCACAGCTATGTCATTTTTTGGTTTTAGGTTTTCATAAATCAGATTTTTCTTAAATACCAATAATGTCGCTAACGAATTTAAGAAAATCAAATAAACATCACACAACCGCATACTGTATACAGAATTTCAAGGAGAATTATAATCTTAAAAAAATGTGGGGGTTACTATTTAATAAATATTACGATGATGTCATTACTGAAAATAGTAGGGGTTAAAGGCAAATGACAACTGGTCACAACTTGGTCGTAGATGATCGGAAATTTTTTTTGGAGCGTTTACCATCAACATTCGCACGGTAATACCACCTTTTCTTTATTTTTTTAAAAAAAATCCACTGTGTTAAAAAAACACCCCCCCCAACCACAACTACTCGTCACCACAACAAAAAAAGAAGATCATACCCTACCCTCCCCTCCCTTAAATAAAAATAATACTAACTTCCATTACCCCCCACCAAAAAACTCCCCTATTACTCATTCTTTTCCCTCTTTTTTTTAAAAAAAAAAAAAATCACGTAGGGATAGTGAATACTTATATACATCCCATTTATCTCGTATTCATAAATGTCCACTCTTATGTTAAATACGTACTACTTGACAAATATTACAAGGTACAGATATGCGTGAGACATCTATAGCTATTTGTATAATAAGGGAGGAAAGTGTAATAGTTCTTCCCGCAGATGAAGTTAAAGTAATCGTCCAAAGATGAAATGGCACTTTCCTCCCAAGTTATCCATATCTTCTCTCTACAACCTCCAATATAAAAGTCGAACAAAAATTTAATTTCAAGATAACTATAAATGCAGGTAGAAAATACTTTCCTCCTTAGGGAAGAAAGCTATTTTGTCTCCCAGGGGAGAACAATTTTTACCCGCATTTGAGGGAGGAAAACATTACTTTCCATAAAGGTCGTAGAAAAAATGTATTGCACCATAATTCGTATAACACTGAACTACAGAATACAACAATTTTCTGAAAGTTACTTTTTACAATAGTGTACCAATATAAATACTAATACAAACGTTATGTAAATGACGGTCCCCACTCTAAACAACCCTGGCCCTTTATGCGTATTTATCTCACTTCCACGATATGTTTGTCAAATAGTAAATAATTTTCTCTACTTTATAATAGCATACAATATACAGTAATAATTGGGTATTTACGAAAAATCTCTCAAAATAATAACTTGAGAAATGTATTGTACTTGAAAATGCCCTTGAAATTTTGAAATGTAGTATGCAGTAATTATTACTAATTAAATTATAAAATGCTGAGAGGATTAGAATTTAAAATAAATGTATTAAATTTAAATCCTAAAATGCTTATAAGTATACGGGACCAGCTTTGCCAGCAGTAAAAATCCAGACTGAAATATTCCTCGAATAATAAATTTTTCAAAATGGCAAACACTCCAAATGTGTACTGCAATGTTGAATATTTAAGGACATCCTGATGGAGCGTCTAATGCCGATTATTTGTCGATTTCCGACTGCGAAGTAGGGGAGACTGGCAAACTTTCGATAAATGTATCATAAATGCTTTCCGTAAGATTTAGCGCTTTCAGTAACATATTTTGTGTTATAAAATTTATGTGGTTAAAAAAGATAACAAATTTCCAAACTAGTTTATTCTGAAGAGTAACTGAAAGATTTTGAATTGGAATTAATTAAGATAATTAGAATAATTTTAATGTAGTTAATCCAGTTATACGATAAAAATTGTACAAGCGAATTAATGTAAACGTGAAACGTTGGATCATACTAGAATTTGAATATTGACTTTTCATATAATTCTAAAATATTAAAGATGGAAAGGTCTATTGAGGTAAACTTTATAAAGTTAGTAATGTTTATACTTTTGGAACTAAGTTATTACTTTACTTCCTTTTTCGAAGACTAATTATTGGCACATTTAATCTCGGGGATTAAAAATTAATTTAATCCCCAGAGGATTGCGTGATAAATAAACAAGTATTATCATTTTCAACTTTTTGCGAAATATTGAGAGATTGGATGAGGCCGTGCAACTTGAAATCTCGTAGATGCCTGCATTTTATTGTTCAGGGTTGTATTATTGTTTCGTTCTGTCCAAAAAAGTTGTCGGCAATATTTTCTTTTTATTAATTGATCTTTCAACACTTAACAGCTACTGTTGACGACTTCAATCCACCATGATTCTTGAAGACATGTATATCTGCTCCCGTATCAGCTAACAAAGGTACAGAGATACGTAACAGTGGCGTGTGTACGAAGGTGACTTTGGAAGATTTAGGAAAGAAGCTGTTCTTTGTGGTAACACAATTCTACAAATCCAAGTGCATTAATTTTTGCATTTTTAACAATGAACGTTCTGATGATTTTGTTTTAGAGTTAAATAATAATATTGACAAACCTAAATCTTCAACATCAATGAGGAACAAATTCAACAATTCGTCCCCTCCGCTTCACAACACCCAAGAAAAATACAACCTATAATTTAAAAATGCAAATGCCTGTAAAGGCGACATTTTCGCTGTTTGGACATAACATAGATTTTTATTTATTTCTCCTTTAACAACTTTCAGTTACCACTTACCAAGCATGTGAAAATATATGCAATTATACCTCATTAAAAAAACTTTTATTATTAATATAATTAATCAAAATTAAAAACTGATGAAATACCCCCATAAGAGTAAAATCAAAACTTAATGGCTGCGAACATCATGATGCTTTGCATTTAATTCAAGTTCAAAGTTCAGGTGTTGTATTATCGATTTAAAAGATGTTTTGTGTTTATTTTAAATTATGAGTTTATGATTTGCTCCGGAGTACGATCATACTAATAAAAGTGGATGTAAAATGTATAATTTTCCAAAGAAGGATACCAAATTAAAAGAAGAATTTTCTCTCTTCCGTATGATTTGCCTTTCATTGCTAAAGTCAAATATGTACACAGGAGTTGCCAGATAAAATGCAATGAATTCGTAAAAATTAGTATCAAAAACCAAGTAAAATCCTGATTTTTTAAAACCTGGGTGGTAGATGGTGACAATACAATTCATAAATATATGCAATGAAACTTTAATAAAATTTGAAATATTGACAAAAAATTCTTTGGTAGGAAAAACAAAAAAAAAACAAAAGTTTAATAGAATAACATATCAACATAAAAACATCATTTTAGGAAAATAAAAATAAAATCCTTCGGTATAACCAAAAAACTCAAATGTATAGTTATAAAATACCAAATCAATCTATTACATTACTACTATTATTAATAATTATATTATCTGACTCTAATTTTCGATTTTCAAATAAAAAAAAAAAAATGTATCTACCTAATTTTTTCACACCAATAATGTTGACTCAAAACAAATTTGAATTAAAATAAAACAACTTCACAGTCAATGACAAGCTTTGCGTCTAATTTCTTGCTTAAAATAAATGCAGAAAATAGAGTCACAAGCAATGGTTATCGAGACGAATACCTGTCATGATGTAGAAAATTCGTGGCATTTGAGAAAATTTATTCATTATTACACCACAAAACACTTCACACAACAGACGTTTTTCTGATTCAGTAACAAAAATACGAAGCGAAAGGGTGCGAAATTACCATAGCAGGCTAGTGCTTTGGACGCTGCTGATAAGACGCATTTTTCAAGAAGTTCTTTCTTTAGATTATTTTCTGTCTGATCTTGAGTATTAATTAACCTTTTGCCAGCTAATTCTGCAATGTCGATCCTCTGTTGCATCCTTGCGACATAATGTTTTACGCTAACTTTGTAACGGAGTGACTTTTTGTTTTTAATCATGATTTCCTTTAGGTATAAGATATAAGAAAGCAAAAAACGATATAAATGCTTTGTATACAACTTTTAGAACAATAAAAAAAGTAAAAATAAAAAGGTCAATAATTAAGGAATATCTCTACAAGTACATTAATTAGATTATTAAAGACATAATTTAACACAAACAAAAACTATTTACAGGTCATTGAAAGCGAATGAACTATAGGAAAAGTCTAAAGATTTAGATATAAATTAGAAAACTTCCATGTTCTTTTGTAGTTCTTAAACTATTACATTAAAAACTTTTTTTTTTGGTGGAGAACTTTTTCACGGGAAAATTCATTATACTATCGTAATAAATTTTATAAATACATAAAATTAAAGAAAATTTATCAATTTCTATCAAATCCAACAATTCTCATAACCACAAAAATATATTTACTTAAATCATGGTACGTTTTCAAACAGGACTGGAGTCAAATTTTAATTTCAGTTGAAAAAATTGTGGAGCCGTAATTTTCTAATTTCTATAATGTAAATTTAATTTTCAAAGCATACCTATATTGTAATATTTAATTCATATTAGGACCTTCTGCAGCGGTTTGGAATAGGTGGATTTGTGTGTTGTCCCTATTTAAGCCTTGGGACAGTGTTAAGTTGATTATATTTCATGCAATATCTAATTACGTTTCTGAATGTGTGCTTGGCAATTTAATCTTGTTCTGTTTCGCAAATACTTCATCAACGTTTAATCTACTTTCACATGGTGGTTGGTCGTTCAACACTAACTTGCTTTTATTACTTTGAGTCAACAGAATCACTATGGTACAGTAGATTCTGCCAGTTAAAAGTGTTTTGCATGCCTCATATAAAAGGACAAGTACCTATTCAACTTTATTCATAAGTACCATAAAAACTTGTATGCATTTTTGTATAAATTAATACGATGCAGTTGAAGGTATACTGAGAAAAAGAAGTTAAATAAAAAGGTTTTCAATGTAATTCAAATATAAATGTGAATTATCATTTTGAATATTTTTATAATGATATATTATATTTTTTCAAATGCAACTACAAGCAGGTCTTCCTTATTTTTTAGAAGACTTTTTTTTCCAGTTCAAACAACATAAAACTCGTGGACGATTTGTTGTTCCATTTAAATGTTCAAAAAGGTGTTCATTTTGCGGTGCAGTTGGCAAATAAATCATCGAATTAGTTTTTAATTGCAGTTCTAATAATGAATTAGATCACCACGTTTTTGTTATCCATGCTTTATCACATCAATTGTCACAAATAATTTTCTGTAATTTAAGAAAATTTGTTGGTTATTTTTTTAATAATCCTCTTGGTTAGACAACTGAGTTTACCAGCAACATCCACTTGTTTTGTTTCACAAAAATTTGTTTCCACCTATTTGTCTCCTTGCTCTTTTTATTTTAGGGGAATAATACAACTAATTGCAATAACGTATTACTATACTCATAATGTCCGTAGGTACATATTTGTAAATTGTTTGCTTAAAACATGACTCTTTACTTTCTTATACCTAATATAAAGAAGATTATGGGTTTTTTCGACCTCGAGATTTTGATTGATATATGCGTTTTAAACCTTCCTGAATCCATTCTGACTATTTTTCCGAATAGTGTCTGTGCGGATGTGTATGTGTGTATCCGCGATAACTCAAAAAATACTAATAAATATTAACGACAGATATCCCAAATTTGGCAATTAAGATTTTCAACAACATTTTAGGTGACACATTAAATTTGGTGAATGTGGTACCAGCAAGAAGAGACATAATGAATGAAAGAAGAAGAAAGGTACAATTTCGGGAAAAAAATAAAAAAATATATTGTATTTCTGGACGAATCTTGACGAATGATAATGAAAAAACATAACTTTATGGAAAAAGTCTGTCCGCATGTCTGTAGTATCGCGATGGCAGCCACAGTTTTCCAGGTAAAGCTTTCAAATTTGGTACACTTGTTC